>PVIR01003960.1:0-39856 GCA_004026965.1 Petromus typicus | reverse complement strand
AGGCTTTCATAGGCAATCTGATTCCTGGCCTTTTCCAGATCCTCAAGGCTCCCCACAACACTTGCCTCACACCACTTTCCTCCATGATCAAAGACAACAGTGGGGTGTTGAGTCATTTTCCTTGTGTATCTTCCTGAAGCTGATTCTTCTACTACTTTCTTCTCTGGTAATAATCTCTGATTCACAATAATTTGGAGAAGCTAGCATTGTTTCTCTATTTTAAAGCCAGTGGATCCTATGTCTTGGTTCCCTCTGCTGCCTAAGTTGTCTTTGCTATGGAACATAATGCATTCACAGATCACGATGTGGATATTTTAGGGAACTATTATTCTACTGAGCAGAACATATTCATGAAAGGTTTGAATTGATTTTAATATAACAGCAACATCTCCCTTCCCTACTCATGGATTTCTTTATTCAGTGTTCTTCTTTTATTCAGTCTGGAATGACAGCAGGCATCGACACTGCAGAAGGCTAAGTAGCAGCTGCCATCCTGAGTTCTGCAGTCCTAAAGCAGATATGGGGCATTCAGACTGAGATCTTTGTCCCTTAGGGTCTAAGAAGAAAATTAGCGATCTCATTTGTAATTCCACCAAGATACATTCATTGTTTCAGCAGTTTTTTATGTGAGCAACTTTTCAAAGCACTGTTGTTTACATATAGACCCCTGATGGAAAATTAGTTCTTAGAACCAGACAGCAAACAGATGGGCCTCAGACTACATGTGTTATTGAAATAAAACAAGCAAAAACCCAACAGGTTTAGACCAGAAAGACATAGCAGGCAGTGTAGGGCTATAAGTTCTGGCTGGAAGGAGTAAACTGTCCCATATGTGGCGACCATGTTGCAAAACCTGTGCAACTTTCAACTGAGTGGGTCTAGGTGGGTGTTGAAGCTGAAGTGAGGAACTACTTAATCCACCATTTTGTAGCAGATTCCTTGACCTCTGTTGCAGAAAAAGTCTGCTTCAGTTAGAGCCGTGGGAACGATTTATTAGACAGACATTTGTTACATGCTCATGGGTAAAGTACAGACACTCAGAAATGAAACACACTAAAGTTTGTAATTGGGGAAATTTCTACTTCTCTTGAAGGAATGGATAGTGCAGGTAATCATAGTTTATCCCCCAGAAGGATAACAGAACATTTTACAGGCATGGACAGTTTTCCCTTTCTTTGGAATAAGTAATGCAAACATTCCTTGGTTTTGTGCACCCTGCTCCTTTACCCTAGTATCAAGATGATTTATGGCCTTTCAGTATTCCTGAAGAATTTTAGGTATGATGAATCTGGTAGGGAAGGAGCCTGAATTTAACCAAGTGAATGCTAATGTGTGTTGCCTTGGGTAGCTTTGGTTGGGTTGCGGAAGTTGTTATCTTCTTACAAGTACAATTTATACTTAGGTTTTCCTTACCTCTTTTTTTTACCTATCTTTTATTTCTTCTGTCTTACTTCAAAACCATTACGATCAATAGACCATGAAGACAAAGGCAGCTTATGAGAACAATGTGTCTATCCACAAAAATTGGCTTCTCAATGGGAGGGAGGACGTTCTCCCAGTTACTTGAGGAAACTCACTGAATTGTGGGAAGAAATAATCAGTATTTCATAACTCTATTTCTGTTTTCATAATTTAAGCTTTATGAGTATTTAGAGTTAGACCCTATCATGCTTTCTTTGCTTTGTGTTCCAACCACTTATTTATCACACATGAGTTCAAGAATTTTTCTAAGAGAATCCAACCCCACAGAGGGGTGACTGAGGTAACTTCAGTCAATATGCTGTCTCTGTAGAGTGACTAACTGAAATAATCATGAAACCACTAAGTAGACTGATTATTATATTATCTAGTTTTAATTAGGTGAACCCTCACCAAACTGGACCAGAAGTTTAAAAATAGGCAAGGGTCTAAACGATTCTTGTAAGAAACTACATACAAAAATAGTAAATGAAGAAGAGCACAGATGAGCACGAAGGAAATAGAAGAAATGACATTTCTTCAACCTCTAAAACAGTTGCTTCAGTCAGAAAAACTCCTTAAATCTGATCCGATCTGATCTTTTCAATTTTGAGCACGTGATAGTTTTGTATTTTCAATGAAGAAAAAAATATCTTTCACACCTCATATTTAGCTGTTTAAATTTCTATTTTGGTATATACTTTATGAGGTTTGTAACAAGCTGGTATAAAAGCCCATGTCAATACCTTATTTTTGATGATATTTTATTTTTATTGGTCCATGTTTGCAGTACATAATGATTACATCCCTCGGGGGCTGGTGGTACATGTTCAAATGCACCTTAATTCTGTTTTTCATTCCTTTCAAAACCCTTCCCTCCCTCCATCTTCTTGGTGCCCTTTCCTTTTGCAAAAGATCTATGTTCCTGTTCTGAGGGTTAGACACATATTCTAAAGATACGTATCTATATTGTTTTGTGGATAATGGCACATCATCAAAATACTTAGGAGACTTGCTGTAGAGCACATTATCTTCAGATGAAGGTATCACATTCTGGAGGAAAGATTTGGTATGGAAAAATGTCCGAAAAGGAATGTATGGAAGAGTCCTACTGTGGGACATGCTACACTAAATCTTGACCTTCTCGGGCTGGGGGGGACATTAACAAGAACTTATCTCAATGCACTGATCTTTAGGTTGTATTTCTGTGACTCACTTAATAATCCAAACCATGAGAGTTTCAGAGAAAAACTTCAAATACTGTTTCATTTGCAAATGCTTAGAAGATGAACTTCTGAACAGGTCATAACAAAAATGTTTTTCTAAGACTTAAAATGTGAAGCATATCAGATACATGTTTGTTTAGATTCATTAAAGCATCAAAATATTCAATTTCTATAAGAATAACTTAATTAACAGCTGCAGCAATGCAATGGTTTATCTCATTCGGAACCTCTTTTCCGGATAGAATGATCTTACATTCAGTTATACTTTTGCCAATTAAAAACACATATAACAATATCCTTCTGTGAAAATTATTACATGGCTTCGGAGATTTTCATGACTTCTGTTCTAACATAATTCAGAGATATCCTCCAGAATGTTATCTTTAAGATCATAGAAACTAAGATATTTCAATTTCAAAGTGAATATTATCCATTTTCTGTTCATTTTCATCCTACTACCAGGCAAGCCCTCTGATCCCCTCATCAATTTGTTAAAGTTTCACTTTCTTCCAGGATGCTTTAGGAATTAATTCCGGGTCACAGAGAAGAAAAACGTTTTTCCTTCCTCCCACCCCAAGCTCACCATCCCAGACAAGATTTTTATCTACATTAAATAGATTCATTGACCCAAGACTAGTAACCTAACCGAAAAAACAGATTCTGCAGCGATCAGTAGAGCACAGAAAAACCCCCTAATGCCTGATTAAAGCTATCAGTAAAGCTTGCGATAATTCGAAAAGATTCCACCCTACTAAGCAGCGTTGCTCCAGCAGACATTCTCACGGGTCTGTAGCACTTCAGTACCATGAATACTTCCCTGTAGTTCCAGCTTCCAGTGCAAAGGATCATAGGAATTTGAACAGGACTCACTTGGAGAACTGTTTCATTATATCTGCAGACAGGAAGATAATTTCTTCATCCTAAGAAAGGAGCCCTGGCAAAAATTTCCTTAGGTGTATACTCCAGGTGATACCATGTAAGAACAGTAACCTCTCATGTGATGACCGCTGATGTTCATGTTGCCTCCATTTGGAAACACCACGTCGGGTGACCAACACTAATGGTGCCCTTCTCAAAATCCTGGAACAAGTCTGTGAAACAGTACCACCATACTTGCTTTAGGGATGTTTTGAACTGTACCTCAGAAAAAGACAGATGCTCTAATAGGAATGATAACCGCCAAACTGAACAATGATGTGGTTCTGCTATTATTGAGCGACATCCTCACTTGAGCGAAATCCAATTAGGTGATATTTCCCCGTTTCACAGACCAGAGAAGGACATAATTGCGGTGCTGACTGCACATAGTCAAGTGTCTGGCTTAATCCAATATCTAACTCTGCATTCTTTTCCACATCTTCTATATTGTGTTGTTCCTTCTAAATGGATTATTAGGTAGGTAGTGTTATTCTTATTCATTCTAGCCAGACAATGATAATAGATCATATATTCACGATGCTGAAATTTATCTCAATTTTATTGTCATTTGTAACTGAAAACATTCAGATTTTTTTTAGATAATCATGACTTTTGGAAAAACAAAAATTTTCCACATACATTGTTTCTTCAGTACTTCCTTTCATTAAATATAGTCTCTGTTGGATATGACAATCTTTGAAATTGTTTCTGTGGACAGAAGCATTTAAATTTCATTTAAATCCATTTCATTTTAGGTTTCATTTTCACCCAGCGATTATGTGGAAGTATTTGTGTACCATGTCATGCTTCTTTTAATGTGACGATCCACAAGTAGTAACAAAAGAGATTGTTTTTATGTGACTATTTAATTGTTAATATTTACTTTTAAATCATCCACGCATAGCTCTTTGGTCATATCTACATAAAGTACCAACCATTCTTGCATCCATTGGTTAAGAAATAACATTATTAATGTGGAGGTTTTTTAAAAAATCAAATTCTATGACTAAACAAGTGGGAAGAAATTTAATTGTTTATCTCTCACATCCTAATAGAAATATCCAACTGGGTATCTCACCAAACTCTCCAGTTCCAATTCTCAGTAATGAATGTGAAAATAATGTATACATAAAACGTACCAATAAACTCAATAAAAAAACCCAAAAAAACAAACTCGTTATCTTTACCCTAAACTTGAAATCCTCCTGGCGTAAACTTATTTCATTCTCAAATTCATCATTCTCCTACTTACTTGGGCATGATCTTCTGTCATCCTTAAGTCTTCTTCTTCTCTTCTCTGCCGCTGACATCTTACAAATTATGCTAAGTTTACACTGTTCTATTTCCTTTGCTAACATGTTACCTTCTGCTATGACTACATGTGCCTTAGCTAGTCTCCATTCCCAGCTTTTTTCTTCCTTCCATCTGTCTTTCAGACTACTCCAAGATTGCTCTCTCTACCTCAACATTTCCATACCTCTTCACCCCACACAAAAGCACATACTGATTCTAAAGTTAAACTCAGTACACAATGTAGAAGTTTTTCTTTCAGATTCAAAACCACTACTCTGATACTTGCAATGCCCTCCAAAGTGGGAGGTAAAACAAATTCCTCAACAATGTACTATTTTCATTTCCACAGGCTTCTTTATTTGTTGCTTGTCCATTGGTAGCATTTAAGTTTTTGTTGTCAGTGAGAATTATCCTAGATCTTGAATAGTTCCAAAACTCTTTTGGGGGAAAGTAAATATGTAGAAATAGTTTAAAGTAACAGAAAATTCTAGGACATAACTTTAGTAATGTGTTATTTTGCAATTGTATCATCTTTTGATTTCCATAAGGGATCTCTTCAAGTGCATACATGTGAGCAATCATTTAAAATTTTTTTTTGAAAATGAAAAATGAATCCAGTCATTGTTGACAATCCAGTATATGCTCTACAGGAGCACATGCTATCCTTAGTTACTTTATTTTCAGCAACAATTGGTAGGTTTAAATCAATAGTTCCCCTCTCCCCTAGCCATCCTAAAACTGAAGCAGAGATCTAGGGTCTGGCTTAGGGATCTCACAAGTGAGAGATTCTTAACTAAAAATGACTCTCAGGGCACATCATTGGCACAGGTTGCAATCTTAATTTCAAGAATGTTGTCTTTTTACTGACCTCATACAGTATTTTACTTAGCATAACATTGTTGTATTTTAGCCATCGCACAGAACTGAATTTTATCCTTTTGGTATCATTTTATTTTTCCTAAGATGATTGATAGATGAAACAGCTTAGTGTACTCATGTCTTGATCCTTCATGTATTATTAGGAAATTGGTAGGAAACTACTCTCTACAAAAGCTATATACAGTTTTTTATTTGGAAGAGGAAAAACTATGAAGAGGAAAGAGTATCACTGATAAATTATACCTGATAATTATTAACAAATTATAATAAAAAATTTTACAACATGAATTTTTAATGAATAGCAAAAATGAAAGAGGCATATAGGTAAATAAGTATTGAACTTCTCAATTACTTAACATTTAGACTCACAAGAATCATATTAGCTAACAGAATTAGTGGACAAACTTTGGCATTCACAAAGCTTAGGCCAGGTAGATTTTACTTGAGACTGAAGGCAAATGGAGCTATAACTAGGGCTTGTACTCCTAAATCTAGGCTGCTGACTTTTTGTGCTGAAAAATGCCTTAAATATAAAAATTCACATCTGAGGAATGGTTAGGTTCAATGCAACACTTCTTTACAAAACAAACTATATTGCAATACTTGGATTCATACTTTGAATCGATACGATATAAATTTATTTTGCTTTGCAATCAGTTGTCTTAATAAAAGCTAACATTTTTAGTCTGTAATGATCAATAATAATAAACACTCAGTCATAACACTTCACACAGGAATATTCAGTCTGGCTTAATAGAATATGAAGTTATCTTGCATATCTCCTCTTTTCCCCTCGATCTGATGAGAAAGTGATTGTGGCTTGGAGGAAGATTAGATGTCTTAGAGAAGCTCAGGTTTACATTCCAGCTCCAGTCCTATTCTTTTCTAGGTGTGTGACCTTAAGCAAATCCACTAATCTCACTTAATCTTTTTCCTCACGTGAAAGTATACAAAAATGATATATTGTAAAATCACTAGCTAAATATACAATATATATTTAAATTTAAATTTTAAAAATCCCTTTATTGATTATATTGATACATTTTAGATGTACATTATGATTACATTAAACATTAAGAATTTGTACTTGCACGTGATATATTTTGATTGTCATTTTTTCCCTTTTCCCTGCTCTCCCTATAGCCCCTCAGTCCCCTATATACATAAGCTTTGTTTCCATTTCTTGTTTCTACCATGAATTTTTTCTTTCCCTTCTTCATTCCCCCTATCCCTTTTTCCTTTGAACATTTTCTTCCCACTTTTATATTTGAGTGTATGTACCCTGCGGACAATCTCATAAGTGAAGTAAATAGGACACAAGTGTGTAAATGTCATACTATTTATCTCCAATGAGAAACAAAACGTGTAAATGAGGTCCAGAATGTATGATACATATTGCAAATATATTGATATATGTTATGTTTCAGTAATTCTTATGTAATAACACTATTTTTAATAAGATAGTATGACACAATACTGTGTTCATATAATATATGCTTTTGGATACTGATAGAATATACCTTTGCTGTATTATCATTAGTGCATATATGTTAGCTTAAAATTACATATATGTGTGTAATGCTTTGTAATGTATGTGAAGTCACAAAAGAGCACTGCAAATATCTGCTGAGAACTTAATGAGTAAGTCTCTTAAATAATATTTAGACTATAGGCACTGTCCATATTCCTGTCTCTTGAAGCAATTTATACTAGAGAAAACAATAGATGAGATAATCTGTATTTTTCTTTTTAACGCTTTGTACAAAATCTAGCTGGCTTTTATGTTATCATATTAGGTAAATGTGAGTTTTCCACTGAACTGAATTTCCAGCGAGTGCACACATCCAAATAGTGCACTGAGGAGGACAGAACTGGTGTGTAAGTTCTTTTTCTGGAAGGTAATAGAGCTTTTTCTCATTGTTGCAAATGCATGAATGAAAACAATCTTGAGCTCAGCCTTTCTATACATGCTTTCATCAATGAGCCCCACCGCTGCCTCAGTACTTTTTTCAGTTCAGCATTATTGATTTTTCCAACAATTGAATTTGTTCACAATAAGCTGAACTGGAGCATAACCTTCCACTAATTAGAAAAATTGTATGAGTATTAGCTTGAGGATGCAATAGCATTTCTTGTATGTTTTCTAGTGCAAACTCAAGGTGATGTTTTGTTTGATTGCTATTGTTTCTTTTGCCCTTTGTGACAGGGTTGTTAAGTCCGATGCAAAAAAAAGTCTGAAAATCTTGTAAATAATTCGGACTTATTCTGCAAAGAAAAAGACCCAAAATAAACTCTGAATGGGCACAAAAATAGAGAGCATCTTAGCATACCAATCTCTATCATTAGTCATTCTGATATTTCTAAGACTTTCTCATTATGTACAATTATTTTTACATTCTGGTCCGTGTTGGAAATGAACATCTGAATTATCTTTGTTTTAACTAGAGAATCAAAAAATTTCTTGATTAATATTTATATATTACGGTTACTATCATGAAGTCATGTCAAAATAAGAAGCTGGGAAAATAAATCACATATGTGATTCACTGTTTTGTTTTTCACCATCATTGCTCAGAGTGACTGAGTTGGCCCATGCAGATTTGTTGAGCTCAGCAAAGCTCAGTCATGTAAGCAATTTCAATTTTATTATAAATAGAGGCTGCTTTACTTCAGCATATTCACACCGACTAAAAATCACTCAGTTTTCTTCAGTTTTAAAATCAGACCGAATACCTTAAATAAAATAGTTTGTGATAAAAATAAACTAAAAACATGCATCACGTGGCTTTGGAAGTATGAACAGGTGTAACAGAATAAAGGCAGTATGTACTGTGAAATCACTGACCAGAGATCAAGATATCGTTAAAATAGAAATCAGATATTTGAAAAGGCTCTAGTTGGGAAAAGATGCCAGAAACCATCACATCAGTATTATCCTGAGATGTCATTCTGGTTCTTATGGGGACTTAAGGATGAGAGTGTCGCAATGATAGCATTCATAGGAAAGAAACTTGATAATGGCCTAGAATTTGTTTTCTTCCAAAGACTTTATCAGCACAGGACAAGTATTTGGTGTTCCATTCTTGGCTCAACCAAACACCTAGGAAAAATAAGGTACTATCATTGAACAACACAAATGCTAAATGCTAAGAATAAATGAATTCCTCTCTTGGAGTTTGGATCTAAAATGTCCCCAAAAGATAATTGGTAAGTGGTCAGGAAGTGATTGGATCATGACAGAGCTAACTTCATGGTTTTAGGACTTCCTAGCTGAATGAGCTATATTCGGAGGTAGAGCCTAATAGCTAAATTGAAAAGACTGGATAATGGGATGTCACTTTGCCCACTCTATCTTCCATAGCCCCTTCTTCTCAGGCTGTTTCCATCTCTCTGCTTCCTCAATACCATGAGGTGAGCAAAGGTGCTCCATCATGCCATTCTGCCATGATGTTCTTCCTTCCCTCAGCCCCAGAACAACAGAGTTAGCTGGCCATGGCCTGAACACTCTAAATCCTGACCAAATCCAGACTTCACTTTAAACCATACGCCAAAATAAACCCTTCTTCGAGTTGTTATTCTCAGTTTGTAGTACTGATGAAAAGCTGACTAACATAACCCCCAAGTCCAATTTCCTCAGAGTACTCTGATGTTCTGAAGCTGAATTCTGTATGTGACATCTGAAAGTCCACACATTAGAGTTAGAAAACTGCCACTTTGAGAATGAGTTTCAAGGAGAAAAATAATCTTTCCATTTATTCTCTAATTTTTAAATTGCTGTGGCCTCCACTATCTTTCCCAGATTGTTTGTGTGTTAATGCACCACATTTAAAATGTGTGCTTATGAAGGCCTCTGCTCTCTGCCACAATAATGTGAGTTTCGGTCCCTCTCAGGTTATTAAACTTCTCTTGAAGTAAAACTGCCACATTCTTCATGTTTTCTTTCCTTTAACATAAGATCAGCATTAAAATAAACATTATTTTTGAATATCAAAATCCCTAGTGAGTTGATGTATATCACATTAACACAATCATCAAAGAACAATTTTATAATTTTGGGTGTCTCATTTGTTTTTTACCATTTTATAATGTGAGTTCCCTGGATAAAAATAATGCTAACATATTTTTGACTTTGGAGAACTGACTACCAGTATATAAATTTTCAAAGAGCATGCTGTTAAAATGCTTCCATTTTTCAAATGCTAATAATTTTCTTGGAAATTATAATGAATTTTAAGGAATGTGAAGAAAACACTGAAAATATTACTACATTAGCAAAACATATTACCTAAAGAAATATTTTTATAAGTAAATAATTTAATGAACAATATTTTCTAGTAAATCATCATTTCCTAGCAATAGAGGAAAATATTCTCTGTGTATGTACATGAGGAAAATTTCTGTAAAAAGTCTAAAGTTTGTAAGGAAAAGAAATAAAAGTCTATCAAAGCTTCCCAGGTTCTCCAAAGTTTCATATGATATTTGTTAATATATTAAATGATTCTTTGGTTGCATTTAATAATAGAAGTGGAATAACGAATCTTCTCTTTTAAACATGAAATTATGTTGGAAAACATAAACAACAGCAAGACATTTGAATGATATTATTTCACTGCTATAGTGAAGACACAATAACAGTACATAAGTCTTCAATTAATTATTGAAATAGTCATAAGATTAAATTCAAAACCGGGTATAGTGGCTCATGCTTGTAATCCCAGCACTTGGGAGGCAGAGGCAGGAGGATTGCTGCAAGTTAGAGGCTAGTCTGGACTACCTAGTGAGTTCAAGAACATCCTGAACTACAAAGAGAGACCCTGTCTCAAAAAAAAAAAAAAAAAAAAGACTAAATAAACAAAGGCTGTACTAAACTTATGTAAATAAGAATAGAAGCTAGTGGATAATTAAACAGATGATATTGGCCTGAATTATTTCTGCTGTCCCAAGTTGAAGGGAGATGAAACAACTCAAATAGCTTGATGCCCTGGCTCTGGCTCATGACCTCAATAGATGGCCATGAGCTCTTTGTTTTTATTTCACTGTGGATTCTTGAAGCAGTGACAGTCTAGTAGGACCTAGCACAGACATTATGACTATATTGTTAAATCCACTACAATGGTGAGTATTTACATTTCATACAGCATCCTTCACAGTAATTCACAGTAAACTCCAAAAACCTTACCAATAAAAGTATCATTGCTCTTTTGGCCTGTCCATAGCAATGTATATAATACATATTCATTTATTTACCTAGTAGGGCTTATTGTAAATACTTCTTTCTGTTAGTTATTTTCCTTGTGCAATGTACCAGCTCATTATGAAGATTTTATGAAACTATTGTTACAAAGTAACAATCATGTCATTTTTGAAATCCTACACAAAATGATATTTGGTTAACTGTCTGTCCCTATGAGATTTAGGTTATTTTTTGGGAATGGGAGCCAAGAAGAAATTATGGGGTTACTTTGGTTTTCTAAATAATTTCTTTTTTCAAGTTATTGTATATTTGCAATGATAATGACAGTATCTGTTCTGAGGAACTGGCTGATGCATATAACATATTTTGATAATTTAGGATCCCATTACTTATCTGTCCCTTACTTCTCCTTTCACCTTATCTTCTCCTTCTGAAAAATTCCTACTCTCTTGTTTTTTTCCCATCTTTCCTTTATTTCACTTGCTTATTTATTTATTTTGTAGTGTTCTCATCACATAATTTTAAGAAGTAAAAATAATAGATTTAATAAAATATAGTCAATTAAATTAGTTTACAAGCTACATTATGTTACCTATAAGATATATCAAAAATAAATGGACAAGATTTGGTAGTGTCTGCGAATAATCTCAGGACTCTAGGAGGCTGAAGCAAAGAATTACAAGGTCAAGCCCCAGCATGGGTAATTTAGGAACTTCAAAAGAAGCCATCTCAAAATTTAAAATAAATAAATAAACAGAAAAAGAAAGAATAAATGTGTATAATCACCCTAGTGCACAAAGTATCATCAAAATATATGGTGAATGTTTAAATTTTAAAAGCCACACTGCCATTGCTAATAAATAGCCTCCAAATGCTCCCTTTTTGTCTTTGAACACATTATTTCATTCTTGTCACTTTGTGAAGTAATTCTGAGCAGTTCTTTCCTGAGTGTATTGACCAAAATACAGTAAATTCTGCTGCCAAGTGCTGCCAAATAAAGACAGGATCATAAAAATATTAGCATGTGCTCGTCTACCTTTCTTGTGCTATCTCCCACCATGGGACTTCTCACTCTTTCCCAGAGTCAAGACGACAATGAAAGGTCAACACTCTGAATTGATTCAGTCCATGAAGGTAGTCACAACAGAGCAACTAAAGGCCCTCACAAAAGAAATCTTCCAGAAGTGCTTCAGAAAGTGGCAAGAACTACAAAATAACTATGTTTGAAACAAGAGTATTCTGAGGATGTATATTTTGAGAGAGATTAGTAGCAATGTGCTTTATAATAAATTTGAACATATAAATTTAAACACTATATTCATTGACAAGCCTCTTTAAAGATTCATGTCTGCATTTGATGCCACCGGCAAAAGTAATATTTCCAAAGTAAAATAATCCATTCCAAGCTTTATTGCTATACAATCTCTTTCTTCCCCTAAACTTAAGAAGTTCCACACACATTTAAATATTAGATTTTTTTAATGAAATCTTTTTTGGTACATTACATATACGCATCATGATTTCACTCCACAATGGAGATTTGTAAGTGAAATAGGGTGCTATAGAAAAAAATGAGAATTAAATAACAGATTTTACAATTAACATATCTTCATATCAAGATAGGAATGCTGATAACTAGTAGTTCTTATCTCAGATAGCTCCTTGACTCCACTTCTATCGTACACTCTTGGGACAATTTGGAAGCCAGAAGCAACAAGTGTAGGAGAACATGTAGCTTTATATGGTATTAGTTTTACTGCACACGATGCCAACTATTATTTTAGAATGTATGTTGAATAGAAGCATCAACCTGCATTAAAATATTATTTATTCTTTTCCTTAAAAAATATGTTATATATGAAATGATCATAACAAATACATATTGATTAAACATATTTTATCTTCTGATATACCCCAGGTGTCAAAAACTGTCTGGAAACACACAGTAGGGCTTACATCTAGCAAAAGGACTAGACTTTAAATACCATCTGAAAGTCTCATGTATTTGGAATGTGATTCCATCACCCAGGTACCATACTCACTTGTTGATTTATTCAGGGACAAATTCAGAGATGAATTTCCTGCTCAGAAAGGCCTACCACTGGGAGGAAGACTGGAAAACTCTGTCTGTCTGTCTCTGTCTCTCTCTGTCTGTTCATCTGTCTGTCTGTCTGTCTCTGTCTCTCTGTTTCTCTGTCTCTGTCTCTCTCTGTCTCTGTCTGTCTGTCTATCTCTCTCTCTCTCTCTCTCTCTCTCTCTCTCTCCATTCTGGCTATCATGAGGTGAGCACAGCCTTCCTATGTTATGTCCTTCTATCATGCTTCTTCCTTGGATCCAGCTCATTATGGTCTGAATCCACTGAATGCTGTGAGTTGAAGTAAACCTTTGCCCCTTCAAATTGTGGGTGTTGAATGTTTTGTCTCAGTGAGAAAAAATCTGACCACTATAAGGGCCAGATGCAAAGAGATCAAATTATACCCTAATAAAATATGCAATAACAGAGATATGCAATTAGTACACTAGGATGCAGTTGATGATTCCATTGATTTTGCCCTGGAAAGTAAATAAACATAACAGTGAATAGTGACTCATCACATTACTATGATTAACATTTCTTTTAAATGCTTTACATTGGTGAATAGGAATAACTGGAAGTGAGTATTATATCCATATCTTAAGAATCTAAAAAGTAATGCACCTTTCCCAAACTGGAACTGGTGGAGAAGAAGAGCTGGGATTTGAACTCTAGAACTATGGTTCTAAGACCAGTGCTCTTGACCCTGAGGCCACACACTCTGTTTCTCTCTAGAAGGTTTCAGTTACAAGTATGTATTTCAATTAAAGCTTTAAATATAATGATGATTTCATCACTTATAAAAAAAAGAGTTGAAAGAGAATTTTAAGCAAACTCTGTAGCTACACCAGACTAAGAGTGATCTTCTAAGCAATGGAAGAGGTTTGGGGCCTTGTTCTGTGGGAACCCTCAGGGAATATTATTACATTTACTCTGAACTTTATACTGAATTCTGAGCCACGTTAAAGTATAGTTGAAGTTGCCAGTGAAATATATAGGCTTTAATTTCTATAATCACTTTGAACATGCAATATGGAATTGAAGCAATTAGCCACATTGTATAGTCAGAAAAACTATTTTATTCCAAATATTCTTAAGCTGTTCAAATAATGATTGGCATGAATGTGTTCTTTTCCTATAAATTACATAAACTGTATTTGAAATGAGGTATTACTGAAATGAGTAATTTTTATATTAAAGTTTCAATACTTTAAAAAATTAAAATGCTCTTACTGAAGCCTCCAAATCATTCGTGTTGTTTGCAGTCTTTTGTTCTGAAACTCTTCATCAAAAAAGAAAACAAATGAAGATAGCATACCATTGCAGCAAAAACAACAAAAATCACTTGGAAGGGCTCACTTGACTTCAAACTTTATGCAGCTCTCAAACAGACAGAGTTTATTTGTTAAGGCATGCAACAAAATGCTTAGAAATTGTGGGGAACAGAAGACACTATCTACTTAATAAGTTTGAAAATTGCATATGGTGGTCAAGACCCTACAATGTCCCTGTATCTTGGTAATTCATGAAGCATAGTGAATGTTCCATCTTAACTCACTCTTGATCTATTTGGAAGTACGTGGATTCTTCCTGTCTCCAAAGGTACTAACTAGAGTTCTTTCCTGATCTTTTTGTCCTAGTGTACTGGGGTACAGACACTTTTCTTGATTTGGGCATCTCAGGCTTTCTATTTGATGCTCTATGCTGGAAGCATTTTCTAAAAGCTTTTCAATAATTGCATCTTTTTTTGAGCACTCGTAGAATCTTTTCACAGGGGGAATCACTTCAGTTTTTTCTGTGGACACCTCAAGTTTCCATCCCATCACTCAAAAATCTCCTTCATATCTCATTCTCCCTACAAAATCATCATTTAATTCTTTTCACATTTCCATTTTAAGAATATCTGGGTGATACAGGAACCCAACACAAAGTAGATGGTCAGTTGATCAAAGATAACATGTTTTATGTTTTCATCTTTTTTCTTTCCTATTTTTACTTTTTGAGAAAGTAAGTGTATGGCTTTGTATCCTTAGCTACATTTCATTTTGCATAGCAAGGACCAAAGTTTAGAAGACAAGAAATTGTAAACTAGTAGAAATAAATAATAGTTACATCTCACAAGATATTTATGTTTATATGTTACATTTAATTATAATGTAGACTGAATATTAAAGTATTCTTCTCACCTATAGTATGTAATGTGGATTTTTAATATAAAGTATTTTTTCATATTTTTAAATCATTACCAATAGTTGTAAGAGACAGCTTATGAGCATCATAATAAATTGATTATCTTATAATTTGTAAAGGAATGCATCCTATTTTATTAGATCACTATTTTCTATTCTTAGGTATTTAAATCTGTAATAACATGTGACAATTGTCATTTAATGCAAATTATTGAAGTTTATTTTGAAGAATAATTTATTTTTAACAAATTAGAACTTTCAAAATGGACACCACCATAAGACATTTGCAATTTTATGTGTTTGGTCTCCAGATTGATTCTGCTATAAGGATCTATATATTTTCCCTCCTTCTAATCACTTGTGTTTTCTCATTTTTTATAAATATTATGAGTTTTAGAAATAAAATTTTGTAATATTAAAATTTGCTAAATATTATGTTTAACGAAAAAAGCTATTAAATCTGCTTTTTACAGTAATATTCTGTACACTAGGACTCATTTGCTCAGAAATATTTGAATGAATGTCAATGGACATTCATGTCTTATTAGATCTGAAATCATGTTTCCCTGACTTCCTTGGCCTTATGGGCATTTCACCCCTTACCATTCATTTTACATCTCTGGATATTTTACATTGGTTATAATTATTCTTCCAGTTGATTTAGAAATAATGCTAAGGATAATTAATACAATGAACTACCCTAAAGTTGAGCCATTAATTCTTTTATCAATTTCTAACAACTTCAAGCCAAAGAGATAGCTTTAGTTGGTTGTTTCAGAGAGATGAATTAAAGTACATAAGTCAAAACTTCCAGTGGCTCTAGTACATCTTTTCTTAACATCACTGATCATGTGACTGCAATGTTAAAGTTCATAAAAGCAGAATCTGTGAAGAGAGGACTATCTTGTCGAAATTAAAACGTGTTCTTTAGGACACAGTTGAGTAGGTTGATCAGTTAACTTAAAATCAAGTAATTCTAGCTAAATTATTTTAAGCTGCCTAAAACATTCAGGACAATTAAAAACAACTGGTATGTAAAGATATGAGACCAGAAAAATGTGTTTTAGTTATTAATCAAGAGCAAAATAATTTCAATAATATTAATACCTCACTCAAGCAAGTGTATCTTGGAGGCACTTGCTTCAGTATTTGCCATCACTCCTAATACGTATGTACTTGTGTTCATGTCATTTGAAAAGAATTGGTATATCCTACAGAGGCATGGGAAACTGATGAAGAAACACACCCACCCAACATTTAATCATCTAAATCTAATGCAATGACTTTTGTTTCTTTTCAAATAACCAGTTTTGGATATGATTTGCTAAAACCAACTTTTATAGTATTATTTCAATAAATTATTTCCTTTCATATGACAGGCTATAATATTTAACTGCTTAAAGACTTCTCATATTTCTCTCCCGCTGAGAACTATTTGTTATCTAATGTCACTCATAGACAACATGTAAATCAGATTATTATTTCCAGCTCTATGTGGTGCAATGCTGATTAAAAACTTGTCAAGTGATCTGAAGAATAAGGCCATTGGCCAGCATGGAATGGTGTTATTTATTCTGGGCCCAATGACTGGTACCAGAACCAATATTTAATAATGTCTGTGACCCAGGGTAGCAGTAGAGAATCATTGGGAATGATCTCTTTTATCATGATCCTAAGGTATGAGAATTTTGGACAATGCTGAAATACTTGTGCACCTTTAAGGAAATGTATTGGAAAGCAGTGAAACTCTCACTCAATTCACTGAAGTCATCAGCACTTGTGGATTCCATAAATCATTTGACACTATTGACCACCATCCTCTTCAGCCATTATATTGCTCTCACCCCTTTGATTCTCCAACTTTTTCTCCATTTCCTCTGTCTGTGGCTATTTATTTAAAATGCTGTCCCTCTGTTAAATGTTGTTTAACCCTATAATTTGTCTTGAATTTTATTTTCATTTTACTTGTTTTCCTGAAAATCCTATGCTTCTGTGTGTATTTACTGCTCTGCATATATTTCCCAGGCAAAATTTTACTCTTGACCTTCAGACTCAAACATCAACAAGCCATAAAATGTTTCTTGTTAATAAATCAGATTAAACGTGGATTTTAAAAAAAATCTTCCTTGTAAACTGACTTGTCCTAGTTGACAGTTCTGAGATTCATACAGGCATGTGGAATACTTGCCAGAAATCCTCCTTCCTCATAGTTTCATCTATGAAAACTCTTAAATGCTGCACATATGTACTCTAGATTTTCTTCCTGTACTACTTTAGTTTGTTCCCTTATCTTCTGCCCACTAGCGTGATGCCAGAGAAACCCTTGGCTGCACTCTTGCCCCTCTCCGAGTCAGTTTCCTGGCTATATTTTCTGAAACACAGACCCAAGTAAGTTGTCACCAGACTTGAGCATACAGCAATGCCTCAGTTCCACATGTATTCTCCTGGTGTAAGTAGCCTTCACAATCATATCTAGAGACATATTTATCTCCTCAATTCCTAGCTTTGTGTGTTTTGTGCTATAATTGTTACCTATATTGTCTAGGTACAGCAAAATGTCTCATACATGTCTATGCATATATTTTACATTGTTCTGCTTCTAAAATATACTGTGATATCTATCTATAGTTAGATAACATATTACTACAACATTAATGGCTTAAAAGAGTGCACATTTATTGTCTCCTCAGATTTATAAGTTAAGGAATCCAAGCATGGACTAACTGGGTCCTGTGATTCACAGCATCCCATGGGTTGTAATAAAGCTGTCAGTCAGGCCGAGGCTCTCATCAGCTGGAGATGAATCTACTTTCAGTACTTGTTAGAAAAATTTAATTCTTTGCGGCCTCAGTTCCTAACTGGCTATTAGCCAGAGATTTCCCTCATTCTTTATTGCATGGGCCTTCTCTGAGGCAGCCTCCAGACAAATATGACAGCTGCTTCATCAAGCAAACAATGTAGAGAATGTTTTAGAAATATTAAATTCATAATCTCATGTAGCATAATTACAAAAGTGACATCTCATCATCTTTGCTGCGTTCTACTGGGTACATGCAAGCCGTGAGACCCAGCATGTACTGAAGAGGATGCAAGGATTCTTTTTGAGCCACAAAGATGCACACAGGAGATGGCAGATTATTAGGAGTGATTTCAGAAGTCTCCTGTCCACCTATATAATCCCCCATTCTCTCCCTTTCATCAACTTGCAGATATCAACTCGCATCATTGCAAATTCATTTCAGTTATTAAGACTTCAGTCTCACAAAGAAAATGGCTTGGACCAACCTCACTGAAGTCAAGAATCCCTCTGTGTACTCCCAACACTTCATTTATATTATTTTTCATTTGTCATTTACATAGCTTCCTCTGTTCCCAATGCTTTACAAAGACAATGTGTCTTTTTTTTTAATACCTGATAAGATGGTCAATAGAATGAAAGTGTTCATTTAATAATAATAATAAATCTTTAAGAATAAATTAAACTGCAAGAATTAACTATTTTGAAGCTATCTAGAGACGTGGTATCCCCTGGGGATACTTGATAGCAGATGTTCTGCTGAGCAGCAATGTGTCATTCATAGTAGCTTATAAATGGCTATTTTCTGTGAGTGGCACCACAAAGTGACAGATTTGTCTATGTCTGTTTTACTTAAGTTATTCCAATGAAGAAACAACCATAAAATAAAATACCATATGGCTAATATGGTATAAAATTAAGATCATAAGCCTTGCCATAACACTGTGAGATAGAATCGTGACTGTTCCAATAGTCACCACTTGTCAACTGTGTGGTCTGGGCACATTAATTAACCTCTCTGTTGGTTTCTTGCATTATTGGTCTGCCAAATGAAAATAGTAACTGGACCTACATCATAAAGCTCTTCTGAAAGTGAAGTGATACAAGGAAAGCAGTTAAAAGAGAATTGGACTCTCAGTAAACACCAGTTACTGTTACTCCTATCATCTGCACTGAAACAGGAAGATGTTCATTATATGTAATAAGTGAGAAAAAAACAACTGGGGGAGATATGTACAGTATTAAGCTTTTGTTGTTTATCATGTACACATGCTTAGTTCTTCTATATGTTTAAATACAAGGCAAGTTTTTTGTTTGAGACAAGGTTTTGCTTTGTAGTTCAGGCCAAATCTGAACTCCTTTTGTATCCCAAGCTAGCCTCGAACTCACAGCAATCCTTCTACCTCTTACTCCTGAGTGCTGCGATTGCAGGAGTGAACCAACATGCCCAACAAGGCAATTTTCAAAGTAAATGTAGATTTTAATAGTGATTTTTTCCCCCAGAGATTAAGAAAGAAGTACAGGTGTTTTCATTCATTGGTTATTTTGCAGATATTTGTAGATTTTAAATTATTCTAAATGAGCATATATCATTTTATTCCCTATTATAGATTAAATTGATTACTTCAAAAATGTAAGTGTAAATCTTAGTACTCATTACTTCAGAACATGTCCTTATTTGGAAATGGAGCTACTTCAATGTAACTGAGAATGAAGTTATGTGGTAAAGCTTAGGCCCTTGTTCCAGTATGACCAATGTCCTTATGAGAAGAGAAGAGATGCTCAGAGAGAAGGCCACACTATGACAGAGGCTGGGACTAAAGGAGCACCAGAAATGAATGGCAGAGCAACAGGGACTAAGAATCAAGGAAAGATTCTCTTGCAGAGTTCAAATGGATCCTAGCTCTGCTAACACCTTTACTTTTGACTTCTGACTCTGAGTCAGTACCTTTGTGTTGGTCTAAGATACTGAATTTAGACTCTTTGTCTCATCGGTCTTAGGAAAGGATCACATAACTGAAATAATAATTATTTTGAAGTATAAGCAGAAAAATTAAAGAATGGATAGTTAAATAGCTCATGAAATTATAATTTCTTGTTGAATTTTAGCTTCAATTTAGTTTAAATCTTGATGCTTCAGCCAAGACGATAGATATATTTCTTCTGAAAACTGCAACCACATCTTTAACAAAAAATTCATATGCTGAGGGAAAGTTCTAAAACAACTAGAGCTATTTCTTTCCATTTTGTTCATTCTCAAGGTTTCTTCTATCCAATTTCTCATAACACAGCCATATTAAAAATCCAGGTCATTCAAGAGTCGAACAACAGTTGATCGGCTGCTGTGGCAGCATAAACTTAGAGAGAAATAGCAAGCAATTTGACCACAGTTGTGACTTCAGTGTACTTATTTTAAATAAATAATTAGAAACAAAATGAAAGTCAATTAGTTTCTAGGTAGTCTTTCAACTGTTTAAAATAATACAGTAATAAAACAAATTGACAGATTGTTTTTGCAACTATATCAAAGATACTAAAATAGAATCAGTTAGACAGAAGTAAGTATTGATACTTGCTGAAGGCTATACACTGTCAAAGGAATACATTATTCAATACCAATATTTGTAGGTCAGACTAGAATCTGGGCAAAAAGTTTCTTTAATGATGAGATTTTCCAACTTTTTGTTTTCTTTACTTAACATAAATACAGTGGAAGAAACAGGTCAGCAATTACAATTTTTTTCTTTGCTTAAAATAAGTAATGAAAGATATAGAAAGTTAATTAAAATCTAATCACTTTGATTAGTACTACAAATTGAAGAAGTCATGGAACGAGTAACCACAAATAGAGGATCATTTCTTATTTTTTAATTTCTGTCCATATATTTAGAAAATATTTAGCTACTGACTCATCAGGTAAACTTTTCCTCCAAGGATGAAAGAAATTCCGAAGATTTAAATTTAGCTTCAGCTCTCACTGTTCCATTCTCCCTCCTGACGGGATTACTAGTGTGCATGAAAGGAATTTATTAGTTTCAGATATCATTAGGAAAATCTGAGAAATAGTTCTGCAGAATATGAAAAGAACAGAACACTGAAGGCAGACAGAGAAGGAATGAGGAGGGCAGCGAGGACAAAAGGATGCAAAAATGGAAATATATATTTTCTCTCCGTTGATCATTTGTTGAAGTGTCAATCATTTGCCATTGTTGGTACAGGAAGAAGAGAAAAAACTCCAACCACTCCATGTGTCCTATTGTTCTGAAGTAGGTACTGTTAGTTCCTGAGAGAGGGAACTACCAACGCACCCCTCCTGTGCCAATGCAGTGGTTAAGCAGCCTGGGAATTACCTGTGGTGCGGAGACATATCCTGAGCATAACAAAAGCAAAATGTCCATCTTTGAGTCATTTTAACTAAACCCTAGAGACTGAGATAAACTAAAGGGCAGTAAGGAAATATAATGACATTGAGCACTAATTCACGAACAGTTAATTAGGCTTCAAGAGTTGAAACTTATTTTGAGGATGTGGCATTTCAGAAAGCCAACTAGATTGATTCATATTGCCCTCAGACACTCAAGGTGTAATTGTTGTCATTATCATTTTAATCGTCACTCTAATATAATGCTTATACATGTGGTTGTAAGTGTTTCTAGACTTTGAGAAATTTCAATATTTGAAATATAGCCTGAGAAAATAATTATGCCATTTCATGGATTTGATATTTCCCTTTGTATTAAAGATAAGGCTGCCTTTTCAAAATAATTGTGTTGATAAAAGCATATGCTGTAATGACTTACACAGCTGCCTTGGTTAGCACCATATTTCTTAGAGATTCCTGCAATTATCTAGCAAGACAGACTTTCCACCAGCGTTATTGAGTATATAATATATAGTAATAAAACAGAAACCATGGAAAGGATGAAATCATGCACCCGCAGTAGCTTCTATGCAAAAAACAATATAGCTCCTGCAAATTATGTCAGAAATATTTTATTGATGGTAGGTGTTGGTTCTCTTGATTGCAAATGTGAGGTGCCACATTATGCACACAGCTTGAAATATATGTAACACAATGAACAGAAAATCTCACCTCCCTAAAATGTAAAAAGAATGAAGAATGGGTTTTCGATCACATTTAAATATGTTCAACAAGGGTTATTTTCCACCCAGCAGTAGAATAATTGATAGATAATTACAAAAGAAGCTGCACCAGAATTATCACTAGGCCCTTTCTATTGAGCACAGTGCTCTTTACATAGTTTTGTTAGCAGTTCTATCATTTCTTTTGGGTTAATGGCCCGTTCTTTTACCACTACTGCAGTTTCAGTGCCTCTGTTTCTGGACTTATAGGTAGCAGCACTTGTTCAATCTTGAGAATGGGATAAAGCATACATTTCTAAGATCTATTCATCTGTGTTTACTTTTAATATACTGAGTGAATTTTAGCTTTTGAACTTGGCCTGTCTTCTGAAATTAGCCAGGAAGGGTGGTCACAACAAGATAGCAGCTCTTAACTAGCCTGTCTAATTACTTTGGGGTGCCACGTGTCCAGGCATCTCCTCAGTGCTTCTGTGTAATTGTTCTAAATCTGGTTCTTTGATATTATTTATCATTCTCTTCAGATGACTCTTAATGAAGGTGGGGCTCAGAACTGCTGTTTTCGGAGTAATTGATTGTCACTAAGTGTAGTCTGTCTAACATTGGCAGGTTCTGTCGATGTCTTTGCAAAGACATCTGTGCTATACTTTTGCAAAAGATTACCACTGGCAGAAATTACATAAAGGAGACATGAATCCGTATTCCTCTGTGTTATCTCTCATGACTATAGGTGAATACACAATTATTTCAAACTTCACGAAGTTTAACAGTTCTTAGCAGCCTGTCAGTGAACTTCACTAAACTCATCATTGATTCTTTATAGTGTGAATTTCTGGGCTCCATCACAGATCCAGCTAGTCAGATATGAGAGAATGGGTTTTTCAGTTGAGAGTTTACCATATTCACCAGGTAATTTTGCTGAACCGGAAGAAACCTAGACTTAGGTCTTCCAAAGTTAAGTTCTGAGTAATTATGGGCACCCAACCACTCCCGAGTAAGCAAGAATTCGACAAACTGACCCTCTGTGTTCTCACCTCTGTTCAGTATTCTGCTTTTCCCAGTTTACTTGTCTCAAAAAAGGATTCGTGTACTCAGATGTTATGGTCACACTGAACTAATATAAAAAATAACATTTGATAAATTATTTTACCATAAAGTTAATGTTTAATTCAGCTCGTGTTATGAGCCTGATATGATTCTAAGCATGCATTTACAAATGAGGGTAAAAGCCACCATAGTTGCTCATACCAGTAATCTTAGCATTTGGGAGGCTGAGCGAGGAGGATTGTCTTGAGTTTGAGGCCAGCTTGAACTACATAGCAAGACACTGTTTAAAAAACAAAACAAAACAAAACAAAAAGAGAACATAAAAATGAATCTGTTAACCTATCACCTCAGACCCTGGGATAAAAACCGTACATGAATTTCTAATCAAAGCTTCAGAATCACCCTGATATACTTTTCTTTGTTTGTTCTACTTTGGAGAAGGGAACCTTGAGACAGAAAGCTGAAATTACTTGTGTATACATCTCTTATGTGCACTGTGTATCTTAACTACATAAATTCAGGATCTAGAAACAGAATTTGGAATCTGAAATCAAAAGCTGTTTCTTTGTAATGCAACATTCTTAACATAAAACTGACTATTTTAGCTATTTTAATGGTACAGGTCAATAATATTATATATACTTAGTGCTGTGTAACTTTCATCACCATCCACCTTCAAAATTTTCTCATGTTCTCCCCACCAAAAGAACTCTGTATCCAAGAAAGTATATTAAAAGCTATTTTGATTACACACTGTATGACACTTCCTCATTAAAAAAATACTCTAATCCTCTCACTTCATACAAAAAGGTAAAAAAAAAAAATGTGAGAGGAAAATATCCCCTTCTCAATACTTCCTAAATCACACCCTATACACAAGACCCTTTGTATAAAGCTAACCTGGATCTGGCTGTATATTTCCTGAATTTAAGGTCATTATTAGCACAATTATCAAAAATGCAACCGTAGAACCAGTGGCAGGGCCTGGGTGGTTACGGACTAGCCAAATAACCAAGTGTTAAATTATTTGTTCTGTGATTATTTCTCATTTGTGAAATAGACACCCCAATGATGCCAGAGGAGAGGTTCACTTAGTGATTAATGCATATGGAACACGTAGAACATTCTTAATATGTCTTTAGGACTACTCTGTCATCTTACTCCCTCTTGGTCAAAATGTATTATTTCTCTAATTGTCAGATTCTTTTGTACTTCATTTCATGTATATCATTTTGCCACATTGTTTTCACTGATTGTTGATTTTACAGTTTAGTATTAAATATGGTGTCAAATAAATAAAATTTATTTTGAGTATTATAACTTTTTAAAATTAAGGTGATAAAGAGTAGCATCCCTATGTCTACAATATTCTAGCAGAAAGGACATTGCTTTCAGGAAGACATGTTTCCTCTTTTATTGGATTAGAAAATACACCGTAGATGGCAAATTAATGAGCAGTCTAAATATATAATTAATCAGAGAAAAAACTGAAATTGAATAAAGTTCTTAGAGCTTTGAAGAAAATGACTTTTCAAATATTCAAAACAATCACTTCAAAGGTAAGAATGCATTTCAATGTATGATAGCGTGTAATCTGGGCACAAAAGGAACAGGCTCCCATGATAATATAAATGCTAACCCTGCTCCAGAAAGTAAGCAAAAGTCTCTTTCTATTGTCAGTAGGTATCTTCTAGGACAAATAGTTTGGTATCTTATAAAAGGGACAAAAAGTATCAAAACAGTTCCACGAAACATACCTCTTTTGAAAACTACTCCTTGAATTTGAGTAAAAGAATACTTCAGAAGCTAAACTGTTGAAATGATTCATCTACACAAAAGTACTGTTCAAGAGGCATATTTGAAGATGTTATTGAAAATCAAATATGATTTTAAAGTAAGCCTCAAAAGGCAAAAAAAAAAAAAAAAGGAAAATTGGTAAAGTCATAAGTGATTTAAATTTGGGATTTAGCAGTCAGACTCTGCACTACTGCACTGTAGTATAGTGATAAACACAAGGGAAGATGTTTTGCTGTCTCTGAAACTGAAGCCTGTGTGAAGTTTTAGAACTGGTATCAGTTTGCCTTGATGGTAATTATGTAAGAGTCACAGGGGTTTCACTTCCAGATAGAGCGGACAATGAAGGTCAATTTCTGACCTGCCTTTTTGGATAGTCAGTGCCAGCACGATTTAATTGGGATCAGGTAATTGCTCAGAAGGCTACACTGAGCACATTAGCGTCCCTCAGTGTCACTCCTGCACGCCTAGTTATCCTGACGTTGTTTGTCAAAAATCATCACAAGGGAGTGTGTCTCACTAAGAAAAATAACCTGCATGTCACTGCTCAGAGATTTAAGACCAGATTTTAAACTGATGAGGGAGAAAAAAAATTTTAGGAAGGCCCTTTTCTCTCTGAAATGATTAAAGTGGATCATTATGGTAATATGAAAGGATGGTTTAATAAACTAAATTCTTTAGGGGAGGTCAACCACTTTTATTCTTCCAGCACTGGACTGATCCTGTCAAATGTGGCTCTTACTGTATTTTTTACCTGTAGGCTTAAGACAAGCTAATGTCCTGAAAATAAAAACAGATAATGAATTATGCATATATAGCAAATCTAGGCAATATATAATTTTAACATTAAATCTTGTTTGACTATTAAGTTGTACTTACCACATATGAATTTTCACGTTTGTCTATTCACAAGAAGATTGAAAGGACAATTAGTAAAAGGTGTAAGATTTCTCATCTATTCATCATAGAAAATGAACTAAATAAAATATTGCTGTACACTACCATTTTGTGTCTCAGATAATTTCTGGTTTCATAAAGAGAAAACAGAGATGTAGAAACTACTCATTTCATTTACTCAGAATAATATGTAATACATACTATGTATTTTATACAAATGTTGGAATGCAAATGGAGAAATATTCAAAGTGATAAGTTTATTACTGTATTAAATATATGTACCTCTTAATGGAAATACATAAGTTTTTAACATGTATCCATTGTAAATAATGAGAAAAGAAATGAAAGTTCTTTAAAGGAGTCCTTGCAATAAACATGATCAAATTATGGAAATCATAGCTTTAAAATATAAAGGCCCTAAAAGCATAATATGAATGAAGTATGAATCAAATTAAAATTTAAACCCTACCAATATTAAAAAATTCTTTGCATGGTTCTTTTCTCAACTAAAGTTTCAGAGATTTTAATTGATACTCACAAACTTGGAGAAACTTTTACTCATACACAATGTTCTGAAGCCATAAAATAGCAAGATTTACTGTCTTCCAGTGTTACTTCCAGTTCTATATCTGGAGAACATAAGACATGGATACAGTTAGGAGAAAGAACTGAACATGCAGAGCACTGCTTTATCTTTGGCTCTGAGTAATGCGCACTGAGGTAGATGTAAGGAAGTGCTTTCACTGGCTGACATCTGCCTCGCTTTTCCTAGGAGACAGACTTCTGGGTTGCAACAAAGTGTAAATTGTAAAATTAAAATGACTCCAAGTAAGGTGCTACTTTTCTTACCTTAATTTAAATTATTGGCATCAGGAGTCCTTTTTAACAATTGGCCTACAAGGGTAAGAATATTAGGGAGCAAATCTATGAATCTTCACCATGGGTTAGAGCTGAAAGACATAAAATTTTGAAAACAAAAAAAAAAAGATTGGAAGAGCCAGGCCTGCCTTTGTAAGTACCCCCCCCCAACATACCCAGGTTAAAGAAATGCATTCATTAATCCACGTCCCATTATGTATTCCACATTTAGTGATAGTATTGAAGTAGAACACACACACACACACACACACACACACACACACACACACACACACACCCTATTAAGTAGGCAAGCAAGTTCCTGCTTTGAGTTGTACCCAATGGTTAGAGCACATATTTGTGTAGCACTCAGAGGCCTGTGAAGAGGAGGGTGTCTCCTTTATGTCCTTTCTAGTATGAATTTTCTCTTCCAGGCCAACTTAGCTCTTGCCTACGGACAGAACTCAGCCTATGCTGGACAATGAACTCCTACAGTAGGCCAAGTGCTGCTGTTCAAAGGCTCTTGGCTGATAGTAACTGGAAATTAATTAAAATTACTATTTCAATAAACCAGCCTTCCACTTACACGAATGACAGCAAAGTGGGAAAAAAAAGCACCATCCTCCTGTTTCCTTTCTTTCATGTAATGGTTTATGTGATACTTCACTGTAGTCTTTGTTCTCAAGTAGAATAAAACAGGCAAATGAAAGAAAAGATTTCTTCTTTGGATTTAAAGTGGCTTTTCTTTTTAACAGGTACAACTCATCTCTCAATTGTTATTAGGTGTGAAGTTAATGGCGGTGGTTCTGAGATTTTTCTATCAATGGCTTTTTAAATGTCATCCTGATTATTTACATGTAAATGTAGAGTCTGCATTCTCCCTGCTGTCAGGCCACCAGGGCATTGCCACTGGTATAATTTATAACATGACTAATTAAAATGAATTTGCTTGCAATAAGGTTCTGTGTGCTATTTGAGGGAGAGAAGTTATTAAAATATTCAGTACAGCAACAGTAAACTTGAATGCAAAGTAATAATAATCATACATTTTTAATTACATGTTTAATACCCATTTGGCTAATATAGAAGTATTCTAAAAATTGCTTAGGCTCAGCAAAATGTTTTTGTGCTTAGTAGTATCCAAAGGCATCCTTCAAGTGAGCTTAGCATATGCACTGTCACTGAGATATGGCTGTTTAATAATGGACATAGTATTTCTATGGTAGATCTCATATGATGAAGATGAATTTACATTGCTTATTTGTTATCAGGCAGAAGTTTTAAGAAAATATATTTAGAAAGAATGGAATTGATATTTTCTCCCATGCCTCACACTCACAGAATTCCCTTTCCGTGATCTATCACTGCTACTCTTCTGTTTCCAAGGATATCCTTTATGGAAAAAAACAATGCAGCTGGGTACAGAGGTGCACACCTATAATCCCAGCTCTTTGGAGGACTGAGACAAAAAGATCATGAGTTTGATCCCTGGCTTGAAAATTTATGAAAGCACTGTCTTTTAAAAATGCAAGATTGAAAAAATTTTGTTTTTCTGCAAAATTTCTCTAGAAACATCCCCAAGAATACTAGTATAAAAAATATCCATAGGCTGCATACTTACATTGATCAATTACTAACATATGTGTATCTGCTTATTTTCTTAGTGTCCTCTTTTCTTTCATATATGTACATGTCTATAATTTTTATATAATTTTGTTGAACCATTGAAGACTTAATTGCAGAACTCAGTTGCTAAAGACAAAATATCTCCTGTAAAGCCAACACATAATCATTCCATTCAGGAAATTTATTGGACTGTTTTCTAATATCCAGTCCATGTCTATATTTCTCCAATTGTGCACACATCTTTTAGATCTGTTCTTCTCTGCCCACCTAGCACTAATATCTAATCAAGGCTTCAGTAGTCTATTCACACGGCATGTTCACTGGGTCTCCTCTGAGCTAAAAAGAGTTTTCAACCTTGTTGAAGTTTCTATCTTATATGTTCTTAAAAGATCGGTTGACATTTTAAATAGATGTTTGTTTAGCCAACTGCTGAAATGGAATCAATTGATACACAAATAGCTATGAAGAAACAATTGTCATTTCTAGTTATTAGACTTCAGCAAACTCCACTGTCATGCCCTTTACTTTATACATAATGCAAGATACTGATCTCTACTCATTGGGAAGGTGTTTCAGTTTGTATGCTACTAGCATTTATCTCAGTTCTGAATAATGTTGCTAATGAAGATTTTCTTGTATGTATAGAGAGTTTGAAGTACTATTAGTATTCCAGATGAAGTTACAATCTAAATCACAAAAGGAAGTAGGGACATGAGGGAAATCAATATACCAGTTGAATAAAGTTTAAAGATCAAGAATATGTTACAGGACAGCTTGACCTTAGTTGCTAGAAGAGCTATAGAAAATAAATCCACATTATCTTTATTTACATCATTATTGATTCTATAAAGATAGTGCAGTAGCATTTTTTCAAAATGGATAAGCACTAATGTTGACACTGTTAATAATAATTAACATAAGTGTGCATGTGATTTCAAGGACAGTAAGCTAATGGTGGCTCATAAATATACATATATATTCATTGATTAAAACTCTGCTGTAAACTTCTGGAGGCTTAAAAACTATCATACAATACTGAAGTTATTACTGTGAAAATTGAGGCAAATAAGGCTGATTTGAAAACACCATTGCATTTTGCTTCAGCTTTAATTAGATCATTCATTACAAATGTGACAAATATCTGTACTAAATTTGTACTACTTTCTAGTTCTAAATGGAAAAAGAAAACTCCATTATACTTATTAAGGTTTCCTAGCTGTTATTCACCATGTTTCAAAGTTCAATTTTTCTGTATCATAACCCCAGCCAAATAGTACACAATGTTTAACTCTATTTTTTTACAAGTTCTATTTGTTTCTTTGTGTTATTACAACAAGTTGGATGACAGATCATGTTTTAGGACTCACTAACCTAAAAATGAAAAAAGCACTTAGATTCAGTGATTCCAGCTTCATGAATCTTCTCAGTAACAACCTTTCTCAAATGTGTTGGAAGCAGAAAGAAAATTGCAGAATGTAAACTAAAACTGCTCAGAGAAATGCTTTTGATGATGCATTTCCAAATGACAGTGGATGCATCATGAGCCCTGACCTCTCTTTAATGCTCATGCACAACTCTGGGCTGCAGATTAGCCCAGTGCCCTCCCCCTCTAGAAATTATCATTGATTATGGGATAGGATGGACAGTGCATTTCATATAGGTGGTCACCGAGATACACGCATTTCTGGACAAGGCCACTAGGCCATTAAAGGTGTCTGCCGCCTTACGGAAGATTAATGCAGAAAGTGTTGATTCTTCCATCAACAATATGTGCAACACAGAATGCGATCTGTGTCTTCCTGTGCCTAGTTTTTCTTCATGATTTTGTTTTCCCTGTGGTAAACACAAATTTTAAAATTTATTTTCTGTAAAATACACGAATGTATTATATTGTATTTCATTTTCCCATTGTAGACTTTGTGGAGTCTTCAAATTTTATGGTTTTTAACAGTGCACTTTGTGTAGCACTTTGTATATTGCAAGTAATACTTTAAGTGCCTTATAAATAACAGTTAACCTGAAACTCTCATAGTCATGTAATGGAAGATGTTTTCCAGTGCAGTCCTGTCCGCGGTACCTCTGCTGCTCAGGCTTCATCTTCTAGGTAGAAATGAGACCCATTCAGATTCCTTCCAATCTGTCTGCTGTGCAATGAAAAGAACTGCTATAAACCTTAGCAGTTGCTCTCTTTCCGATCAATCTCCCCCATCCCTAAAAACCACTAATCTGCTGTCTCTGTGACTTTTCCCATTCTACACATTTCTTGGAAATAGAATCATACATTGTGTGACCTTTTGTATCTGGCTTTTTTTTACATAGGATAGTTGTCAAGATTCATCCATGTGCCTGGGATAGGGATTATTTTTTTCCAATTTATTGATAAACAGTATTTTATTTTATGGGTGCTCCACATTTCATTTATTCATTCACCAACCAATGCACATTTATGATGTCTTTCTGAATTTTATCCACTCTGCATAATGTTGCTGAGACCGTCCATGTTGCTGAGATATACCTGTGTTGACATGTGTTTTCAATTTTCCTGATTATGTAACTTGATGGTCATTTTGAAAGGTCACCAAACCGTTTTTCAAAATTGCTACTTATTTTACATTCTCAATCAACATTCTTTTATATCAACTGATGTATGAAATTTCAGCATGCATTGCATATAAAAAGGTTTTTACTTCAAGTTACATCTGAAATATTTGGCTATATTTGAAAGTAATAGTCTATATTTAACAATGAAACATAATAGCATGCTTCTTCACATGACTGACATTGTTATGGTTGATGGCACAATTTGAGAGATTCTAGAAATAAAACTGATGTAGGCATGACTTTTCTGCTTTCCAAAGCTCAGTATAAAGCCAAATAGCAGATTCAGTCCAATATTGAGTTAAAATTAAAATTTGGTTCATCTCTTTTGTCTTCCTCATTTCTTCCATTGCAGTATCAAACATTTTTTTAAAAGTTCCTTCTTGCAATTTGTTTTCAGTGTAAGGAACCAATGGTATGCTCTGAAAGCTAAAGTGCATGCCAACTGAAGAAACTTGACAGGAGACACATTGTATCAAGTATGAAACAATATAATACATAAATCTATTGAAATACTTACTATGTGCCAGATACAATTGTATATTCCTGAAAGAATCAATACAAGTCTGTGAGTTAGGTATTACGTTACATTCTCCGTACTGCAGAGGTGAGAACATGGCAGAAATACATTAAGGGCCAGAGCTAATAAGTGACCGAGCTAGACTTCAAACCTAGACAGAGAAATTCAAGAGCCTGTTCACCAGATAGTGCACTATTGAACTAAATGGCGTCCAGTACCACTGTTATCTCACTCAAAACATTAAATATATTTATGTTATAACAACTTTCCACTGTAGCATTTTATGCATGATTTAAATAACTGTCTCAGTGTCCAACCTTCTCATTCAGGTTCACGGATGTGTTATTGATAGAAAATGCTCTAAACAGCATTTGCATCTACTAACAAATTGGTAATTTCTCCCTTAGTTTGTGGAAGAGAAAGATTCATTGAGAACTTCCACAGTATGAAATCAGGACTGAGTATCTGATGGACATGTGTATTTCATTTCAATATCTACCTTTAAAGCATGTTATTTTTGTGTACATATTCTCTAAGTTATTACTCTATGTATCTACCATGTCATTCCAATAAAACAATAAAGAATGCTGGCCTTATGGTTGCTGAGGTTTTTGGCAGTATGCCTGCTACCTTGGAGTTTGAAATAATTGAACAAGTAGAGTATGCGAGATTTTGGAGACAGAATTTTGTTGAAAATTATATCTACCTTTGATTGACATGCGTGAACATAATTTCCTCATAGGTTATAGGTTTTCCAGGAGGGTGATGCTACGTGCTTCAAGAGGAAACTTTATTGTATCACCTCATTTTTTTAATTGAAATCTTTATTGGTACATTACATACACACATCATGATTGTACTCAACAATGAGAATTTGTACCAGTATATGACACAACTTAATTCTCATTTTTCCCATAGCCCTACCCATCCTACCACCCCCACCCCACCCCCACCCCTTATATACATAGACTTTGTTTCCTTTCTTTTTTGTTATAATCTCATTATTTTTCCCCTTTCACCCTATTTCACTTTGAGTATTTTCTATTTCACAATATATAACATACAATTCTAGAACTCATTTACATCTTTATTTTCTCATACCAGAGAAAAGATGCAATATTTACCTATCTGTGACCTATTTATTTCACTTATGAGGATATCCTCCAGGTATGTCCATTTAAGTATAAATGATTCAAACGTATCATTTTTATGGCAGAGTAATACTCCATTGTGTAGAAGAACCACAGCTTTCTTATCTAGTCTCCAATTGATAGACATTTGGGTTGTTTCCAAGATTTAGCAATCACACACTGAGCTGCTATAAACATGGGTGCACATATGTCACTGTGATATGAGTCTTTTAATTTTTTTGTGTATATATCTAGCAGAGCGATGGCTGGGTCAAATGGGACCTCTAATCCTAGCTTTCTGAAGAATCTCCACACTGATCTCCACAGGGGTTGTACGAGTCTACAGTCCCACCAACAGTGGAAAAGGGTTCCTCCTTCTCCGCAGCCTAGCCAACATTTGTTGCTGGCTAATTCTGAAATGGCAGCCATTCTATGTGGAGTGAGATGAAATCTCAGTGTTGTTTCCATGTGCATCTCTCGAATGACTAGTGACATTGAGCATTTCTTCATATGCTTCTTAGCTGCTCTTATTTCTTCCTCTGAAAAATATCTGTTCATTTCAGATGTCCTTTTTTGAATTGGGTCTTTAAATGTGGGTGGGCTGATTCTTTTAAGCTCTTTATATATTCTACATAGTAACCCCTTGTCTGAGGAACAGCTGGTAAAGATTTTTTCCCACATTGTTGGTTGCCTTTTTGCTCTGTTGATGGTTTTCTTTGCTGTGTCACCTCATTTTTAATGGTTACTCTGAATAACTTTTTAAAATAAAAAAAATAAAATGTCATTCCTTCCTGTTTTATGGATTTAAACCTATGCATTGCCAAATTAGTTGCACAGAAAAATTAATGAAGGCTTTGCAGTATGTACAGTTTTTGGTAGGGCTTCTCTGATTTTTTAAATTAATTAATTAATTTTTTTTTTAAGACAGGGTCTCGCTTTGTGGTTCAGGCTGGCCCTGAGCTCAGCCTCAAACTCACATCACAATCCTCCTGCCTCTGCCTCCCGAGTGCTGGGATTACAGGCGTGAGCCACCACGCCCGGCACTGTGGTATGTGGTATTGGTTGCTGCTGGGTGTGGGTCTCCATACTCAGTATTGTTATGTGGTAACCGGGGAATCGAACCCGGGTCCTTGCGCTTGCAAGACAGGCACCGGATCCACTGAGCTAACTCCCCGGCCCAGGAATTTTCTTGTTTGAAACCAAGTCTCAAACTCTTCCGAGTCTGAAACTCTTTCAAATTTGAAACAGTGAGTTCAGGCTGGCTCTGAGCTCACTGTGTAGCCCAGGCCAGCCTCGAACTTACAGCAATCCTTCTGCCTCTGCCTCCCGAGTGCTGGGAGTACAGGTATGAGCCACCATGCCTGGCTTTCTCTGTTTTATAATTCTCACTATTAGAAGGAAAATATGAGAAAAACTAAATGACTGTTTCTTTATCTGTTCTTCCATATCTTGAGGATCACTGTTTAGAAAATTATAAGACACTGTAAGGTTTTGAATAAATAGTACCAAACAAAACACTTTAACCTGTGCTATTTTTCCATTTATTTCCACCATCAGTTGCAGGTATATTTTTGTGAGGAAATCCAAGAAAGATTTCTGAATCCCATCATGTTCCCATTTTTCTCTATCTTTGTGAAGAAATCTCAACAATGCCTTTAAAAAGTCAAATTAATTCATTGCCAATTTTATTCCAAAATTACTACAATGAAATAGTTACATTGTGACAGTCTAATCACACAGTATCTGTTCACCCACAGATGGAGTACATGTTAATAATATATAAATGACCATACCATGCTCACGAGCCATGTATGAGTTTCCTCCTGTGTACGTATCTGTAAGTGTGTGAATTTGCATATGTGGGACACCCAGCAGAAGAATAAAACTTCTAAATGTGCTCCTTCCTAGCAGTCTTATTTGAAGCTCTGACAGTCTATGGTTAAAGCCAATGTCAAGCAGAGCCCTTAACTTCATTACTGTGATTTACAGTAAGTTCAAGCAATATTGCTTTATGCATTTGATTTTCAGTTTGGATTTTAAGTGCATTTTGCACAGGACAGCAGATAGAAATTAATTTCCATTAATTTCCTTTCTTGTTGTTGGAAAGAGGTTGACAGCAGAAATGAGTCTTGGTTAGTTTCCCTTCCTATTTCTTTAGCCTTTGATAAGTAGACACTTTCCATTCTGATTTCCAGTAGTGTTTATCACAAAGAGAATGCACGTACTTCTCCATTTGCTAGGAAGCCCTGTGGGTCACTGTTGTTACCATTTCCTCATGAATTCCTTTAAAGGTATCCTGCAATAACATTATAATCTCAAAATAGCTTCACCCCTTGCCACCTATTTAATGTCATTTCTAGTTTTAAAAAAATTGTTTGGAAGACAGTTGATAATAAAATAGTAAAACACTTTTTCTGCTCAGAATGTGAGAATTTGAAATAATAGATGTGGGAGGAAATATAAGTAAATATGCAATGAACTCCACCTACAACTGCACTGAAATTTTGAAGAAAGAGTCCGAGGCTTCATAAGGTGAAGAAGTTTCTTCCAAATATCTGTCCCTAATTGTTTTCTTTCTGAGTTGGTCTTGTCCGTGAAAATAGAGATGGCATTAAAGAGGAAGACACTTCGACCTTGTTTTCACCAGTCTTTCTCTGTTGATTCACAGAAGAGCCAAGGGCTCTCATTACTAATTCAAGAACCCAAAGTGCTGCACTCCCATCCTTACTCCCTATCTACACCCACATACTCTTATCACTTGGGAATTTGCCTTTAGGTTCATCTAGTGAGGCTCTTTTATCTGACACTGAATACCATTCAGCTTTAGCATAATTGCATTTAGATTTAGAGATTAAAGCTAATAACTTAATTATGAATCCAATGACATAAGAGTTTCATTTGAATTTAATATTTTGATTCAGCACAGCTCAATTCATGTGTTCATGTTAAATTGTCACTGAATTCATCCTTGTCACTACGTTGGATATCAATGCTTTGTTGGAGTTATAGGCTGTAGCAAAATCACTACGCGGTCCTGACTTCTGTCTGAGTGGATCTTCAGAAAAGATATAAACTACTGCTGACGTAGACATTTCACTGTCTGAGTTAACAAATGTCTTGATATTTGTACATATATGTGTGTGCACATGCACATGAGCTCATGTGGAAATAATTACAGATGCATACTGATGTACCTTTCTGTGCTAGGGTTTAACCAAATAATATAATTATAATTTTAACTATTAGACCAAATTGAAAATTATAAAATCGATGTAATCTGATTTCTCAGTGTTATGCTTCATGCAAAAACAATATTATCTACACATATAGATGATAGTTCATACAACAGACACAAAAATATACAAATATATTTGACTCTGATAACAATGTAGTTATGCAGATGTTCTGTTCTGCTACTCTTTATAAGAACCTTTCCTACTTTTAGTACTATTTTTCTCCTTTCCTTCATCTTCCTTTTCCTCCTCTCTTTCCTTCCATCTTTATTCTCCTCTCTCTCTCTTCCTCCTTCTCTCTCTTCCTCCTTCTCTCTCTCTCTCTCTCTCTCTCTCTCTGGAACTGATCTGCACATATAAATTTTTCTCCATCAGTAGAAAGTTTCCATTCTCAGTAGGTTCATAACAGTATCCAGAGGAATACACACAGTGTTTCAGAAGAAGGATGAGGACTTGTAAACTTTGTATGTAATTATGCAAAAGATTAATACTGAAAGATGTGAATAAGTTGCTTGTCTAAACATTAAAGTATTATAATGAGAATTAAGTTGTGTCTTATACTGGTACAAATCCCCATTATGGAGTGCAATCATGATGCATATATGTAATGTACCAATAAAGATTAAAAAATTAAAAAAAAACACTTAAAAATAAGGCATGCGTTCTCATGCTAACTTATCACTGCTCATTTCTCTCACCTATTACATAAAAATCACACATTAAACAACTGTAATTATGGATGTATTTATGTGTATCAATCCCCTATATACAAAGAATTGTTTGTTATAAATATTGACATGAGTGACTTTGGATTAAAAATGCATTTCCATAGAAATAATATAGTTCAACTTTCTCTATCAATAAATTGAAGTGTTTGTGTTGGGAAGGAGGCTTCTTGGAAATCTGTCTCCAGGCTAAGCTTATAGCAGGCAGTTCCACTTTGGTATGTTTTAAAATTGGATCTCCATTGGTGCCCCCCTTACTTATGTTGCATGAACATAAATGAAGTAATTGATGGGTACATTTCCAGTGGAAGCATATTTTTCTCTGTTTTACTACACATGAAGAACTAGGCCTTTGCAGTGAACATAGACAGTGTGCTATAAAAGTAATCAAAACCTAAACAGAATCATTGAGTAAGATTTTCATTTTATGACTTGAACGTATTACTTAAGGAAAAAAGATGTAATCAGTGAAAGAAAGGAGGCAGATGAAGACCTTGAATTGCAAAATGAGAATTGGAGTATTCTCAAGGACATGAAGCTCGAGAGAGTCATTATGTCCTGCTTGATTTTCCATTTCCCAGGTGCTACTTTCATTAGTCCTATGCTTATTAATGATCATGAGAGTTCTTTTGGAGTTTACAAGTGACTTAAAGAGCTGTAGGAAAGAAATCTATAGTTATTAGACAAATAAATAAAGGAAGAAAGGAGATGAGAGAAGGAGGAGTGTGCTTTTATGTACTCATGCACTGGAGCAGGAAATTTTTACCCTGTGGATAGGAAGACACAAAAGGCATATTCTGTTCCATAGTGATTTATGGCAAAAAAAATCATTGGTACTCATTCAGTTACTGTTCTCTGAACACAAGTATAGTAGTGGGAAGGCAGGTGCTAATGAAGGACTTCCTGAGTCCTTCAGTCTATGGAAATGACAATTGTCTTAGTCACTTTCTCATTGCTGGGACAAAGTATGCAACATGTACAATGTAAAGAGATGTCTCTTAGTGCATGATTGGTAGATGTTTTAGTCTATAGTCAACTGGCCTCAAGGCAGAAGGGCCATGGTGAAAGGATCTGGACAGAAGAAAGCTGCTCATCGCATGGTGGCCCGGAAGTAGAGAGCAGAAGGCGGAGGCAAAGAGGGAGATATATCCTTCCAGATCTCATCAGCAGTGACCCACCTCTTTTCACACAATCTTACTTCCTAAGAGTACATTCAAAGGATTAATCTACTGATGAGCACGATCCCTTCATGTTCCAGTCCCTAGGCCAAAGCCCCTCTAAACACATGAACCTCTTGGGAGATATCATAGATCTAAAAAATAACAATAATCATAGACAAAAGAAACACATCAGTGCTAAAAAAAGGAACAATGGAGCATGAGAACCCAGGAGAAGGGCACTTATGGTGATATTAGTACTGAGCAAAAGCTTATCTGAAGAAATAATTCCTGAGTTGATTCCTGACCACTGAATGAGAGTTCATTTAGCTGCTCCATAAGAGGGATACTAATTCAGGGAGGAGGGAGTGTTACACTCAGTAGTGTATATTACATTATTTTTATTCAAATCTTTATTGGTACATTATGAATACACATCATGAAACAACCTAATTTTTTCTTTTGTGTTTTCAAACTAAAGTGATCAAAAAATCTCCTTTCTAGTTAAAACAAATAACTTTCAACGATAATGTTCTTTCTTTCTTTCTTCTTTCTTTCTTTTTTAGGTTTTTTGAGACAGGGTTTCGCTTTGTGGTTCAGGCTGGCCCTGAGCTCAGCCTCCAACTCACATCACAGCAATCCTCCTGCCTCTGCCTCCTAAGTGCTCGGATTACAGGCGTGAGCCATCACGCCCGGCACTGTGGTATGTGGTACTGATTGCTGCTGGGGTGAGTCTCCATGCCCAGTATTGTATATGGTTACTAGGGATCGAACCCGGACCCTTGCACTTGCAAGACAGGCACTGGAACCACCTACCCCCTTTCTGCTTCCATGCTACCCTTTTATCCTCCTTGCTTGTTTCCCTTCCCATCTCCAAATCTCCCTTATTATGATTTCTTCTACTCAGCTCTTCACTTAATTCATTATCACTTATTATTGAGCCCACAGCTTTCAATAACTGACCCTTGGAAATATTTGGTCATGATATCCTTAGCAAAAATCTGTTTAATGACACAGCCCTGACAAAAGAGTCTCAGTACATATTCAGGTATAAACTAGACTTCTCCTTAGCTCTTAAAGCTTTCTTCATATTCATGCCACATACAATTCCTTGCTGATTCCTGAGCATAATAGGCATCCAGAGTCCAGGAACTTCCCAGATGCCTGCATACACTTCCTCCCCTAAATACTAACCACAGTTCATCTCATCCAGCTTATTTATTTACCAGTTATTATACTCAGAAATAATCTTGCTTTCCTCTTGTGATAAGACCTCTTTTTACCTTTCTTTTACCTTCCTGAGAATTTGCTGTATCCTGCTCTATACTGTAATGTGTGTTATATACCACCACTTCAAATAGATTTTAAGTGTTGTAAGGTTCACGAATTTGTCTCATTTCCATCTTCCATTCATGCCTGACTCATAACTTTCTACAATTGGAACTAAAATTTTCTACTTGAAGGTAGGTGCAGTACCACTTGAGCTAAATCTCTGACACCGAAGTTTGTATTTTAGACTTTGAGAAAAATCCTGGAACTGAAAGGGGCAGGAGGAGAAGGGAGAACATAGCTCAAAGTATTCTTAAAGAAAGGAATTCAAAGTCTCTCTTTCTGCCTGTTCGTGTGTGTGTGTGTGTGTGTGTGTGTATTAGTGATAGAAAATAAGTCTACCTGTGGTAAGCAGGCACTTTACCACCAAACTCCATCCTTAGCCCCTCCAATCTCTTCTTAATCATCCAAGGACACTCTCAAAATTCGGCCTCCATAGTAACCTGACTAAAGTCATCAAATAAGGACACTCAAAATTCATGTATATGAGCCCACAAATTTATATTTTCGTCAAACAAGCAATTGTAGCAGTGGCATTTAAATTCCTGTTTAGCTAGATGCACAGTAATAAAACTAGTACTTTTAAGTGCTTGTTCTTAAAAATGGACCTTAGCTCCCATTTGACCCGGCCATTGCCCTGCTAGGTATATACACAAAAGAATTAAAAGACTCTTATCACAGTGACATATGTGCACCCATGTTTATAGCAGCCCAGTTTGTGATTGCTGCATCTTGGAAACAACCCAAGTGTCCATCAACTGGAGACTGGATAAAAAAGCTGTGGTTCTTCTACAGAATGGAGTACTACTCTGC
>PVIR01003959.1:0-83280 GCA_004026965.1 Petromus typicus | reverse complement strand
GTAGTTTATACTCAGCAGACAGGAGAAGAAAAATGTGGCTGTTTCTATGTATCTTTCCATGAATGCTAATTAGCCTCAACACTAAATGTTCCCAAAGTTAGAGGAGAGTCAGGGTAGAGATGAATTCTCCAAGGTGTGATCATTTTTATAAAATACTGTTATGTCACTCACCAAAACTATATGTATCCCTTGCATTTCTATGTGAATTTTACCATCTATTTTTGCAAAAGGGGGGTTGCATTGAATCCAGGTCCATCTTGGAAATAATGCTATCTTTAAGCTATTTTCTTCAAATATATGAACATGGAATCCTTTTCTAACTGTTTACTTCTTTTAAAATATCACTCAATTCTGTTTTATAGACCTTAGTGTGCAGGTCTTGGGCCTACTTTGTTTGCTCAAAGAAATGCAACATATTTTTATACTTTGATAGCTTTATTTTAGATCTGAAACATTCCCTGCAGACAAGAATGTTAAAGGCTTGGTCCCTGTTTGGCACTGGTGGGAGATGGAGGAAACCTGAGGCTGTTGAGGACGGTGGGGGGTCTCCACTGCACGGCCTGAGGGGGGGCGACAGGCCCCAGCCACTTGTTTTTTCCCTTTCATCCCAGCCATGACTTAAGTGGTTTTGATCCCCATGAGTTCCGGCCATAATGTGGTGCCTCACCAAGGGCCTGTGCTGCAATCTCTGAGGTGGTTAACCAAAATAAATCTTTTCTTTCTGGAAGCTACTTCAAGTTTTTGTTGTGGTTGCAAAAAATGGACTAACAAACTGATCTTTGAATTTTGAAGCTGAGCTCAAACCGAGATAAAGACGAAAATTAAACAGACAAAGAAGTTGGGCCGGGGATATAGCTCAGTGGTTCCGGCGCCTGTCTTGCAAGCGCAAGGACCCGGGTTCAATCCCTGGTAACCACATAACAATACTAGGCGTGGAGACTCATCCCAGCGGCAACCAGTACCACATACCAGTGCCAGGCGTGGTGACTCCCGCCTGTAATCCCAGCACTTGGGAGGCAGAGGCAGGAGGATTGCCATGATGTGAGTTTGAGGCTGAGCTCAGGGCCAGCCTGAACCACAAAGCGAGACCCTGTCTCAAAAACACCTTTAAAAAAAAAAAAAAAAGAGAGACAAAGAAGTTAAAATCCGAGACCACGGTCTCATGTCATCCTTCGACAGAGAGCCCCAAAGGACTGGCACACCTGGCATTATTCACTCAGACACAGGCACGAGCAACTAAAGTCCACAGGAATCACCTGTCACCTTTCCAGCACGGTGCTTCTCCGGGTAAACAACTTCACCTCAGGCATGTCTACTGCCCTGCAGCGTGTCAGCGCACATGCGCATCATCTTTCTCCTTCGAGCTCACGGAGGAGGCCAATTAAGCCTCACTCTTTCCATCTGATCGCCACACCAACGTCTTAATGAAATTATTCAATGATTAGGTAGTTTTGCGAGTGTTTTAGGGTTTTCTATATAGAAGTAATCCGAAAATAAAGGTTGTTTTTTTTTCATATTTGGTCTCAATGATTTTCTTACATTCTCTTGCCTAATTTACTTCTCTAGAAAATTCAGCACCATGCTGAATAAAAATTCAGGAAGTGGATATGACTGATTCATCATCTTGGGGTAAAAATATTCATTTTTCTTCATTAAGTATGATATAGATTTTCCTTTATAAGTTTAAAGAAATCTCACTCATAGGTCCCTGAGAATTTTTGTCATCAACTAACACTTTATTTTGACAAATTTTTTTAACATCTACTGAGAGGATTGTATGAATTTGTTCTATTCACTGTTAATAATATCATATACTTGGTGTACACTTAGATACACTAAGCCACCTTATGTCACCTTTCTTCTTCAGTGAAGGGAAGACAGCCTCTTTAACAAATGGTGCTGGAAAAATTGGGCTTGAACCTGCCAAAAACGAAAGCTAGACCCATCTCTTTCACCATGTACTAAACTAAAATCAAAGTGGATTTGAGATTGAAATATTAAAACATAAACGATAAACCTGCTGCAAAACAGGTTAGGTTGAATGCTTGGAAACAATGGCTTAGGGAAAGACTTCATGAACAAAACCTCTATAGCACAAAACTAACAATAGAAATCAAAAAATAGGATCTCATCCTATTAAAAAGCTTCTGCACAGCAAAAGAAACCACAGGCAGAGTGAAAAGACAACCAACAATATTGGAAAATATTTCTACTTTCTGTTTCTCAGACAAAGGACTGCTTATCTAGAATATATAAGAATTTTTAAAAAATCAGTCCCCAAATTTGAAGACCCAAATCAAAAATGGGAATCTGAGGGCTGGGGATATAGCTCAGTGGTTCCGGCGCCTGTCTTGCAAGCGCAAGGGCCCAGGTTCGATCCCGGTAACCACATACTATACTGGGTGTGGAGACTCACACCCAGCAGCAAACAGTACCACATACCACAGTGCCGGGTGTGGTGGCTCATACCTGTAATCCCAGCACTTGGGAGGCAGAGGCAGGAGGATTGCTGTGATGTGAGTTTGAGGCTGAGCTCAAGGCCAGCCTGAACCACAAAGTGAGACCCTGTCTCAAAAAACCTAAAAAAAAAAAAAGAACCAGGGATTTAGCTCAGTGGTTCTGGCACGTGCCTTGCAAGTCCAAGAACCAGGTTTAATCTCGGATAACCACATACAACAATGCTGGGCACAGAGACTCATACCCACCAGCAATCAGAACCACATACCATAGTGCCAGGTGTGGTGGCTCACTCCTGTAATCCCAGCACTTGGGAGGCAGAGGCAGGAGGGTTGCTGTGAGTTCAAGGCTGAGCTCAGAGGCAGTTTGAACTACAATAGTAAGACTCTGTCTCAAAAAATAAAATAATTTAAAAAATAAAACAATATAAAAGATGTTTGGGTTATAAACTGCTATGCAACAAATAGTTCCAAAAATTTCATTAGACATCAAGTGGAACATTATGTTAAACTATATGTTATGTTATGTTATAAGCATATCGGAATAAATTGAAAAAGATCATCTGTATCATAGGACTGCACTCATAGGTGGGAATATATATATATATATATATGGGTATATATGCGTGTGTACTATGCATACATGTTATATATTTATATTATAATATTATGATTCCATGAGTTTCTGCCATCCTCAGCTAAGTTACACCTATGTAGTTGACATTTTTTTAAAATCTGTATTAATTCTTTAAAAATTTCAATTTGTAGATGTGTATAATATGCACTCTGATTATGATATGTATAATGCAGTTTTAAACTCACTTTCTTAATTGCCTAGTTTTTAAGGATGAGAAAATACAAACTATACCCCAGAACTTGAACATACACTGCTTTCCTTTTAAGAATGAATAACTGTCTTTCAACCTTCTATAACTGTATTTCTTAGCATACCTATATTTTCAATTCATTACTAAGTATGAACTTTTACTACTTGATGTTAAGTACTTTTGGAAATGATATTGTAATAGTGTTTTATAACACAACTGTGATATTAAAAAATAACTCACCTTTTTCTCAAAGTAAACTCCAATTTAAAACTTAATGGAAATATATGGGTGATCATACCAGTTGACACCTTTAGAAAACACATAACTTTCATAATGTACACTAATAGAATCTATGAAACCATTTGTACTGAAAATGACCATCTGAAATGATATTACATTTTCAAAGTTTTCTTGAAAGTATACGTGACCACATGCATAAAGATTAATCAATGACATATACGTAGGAAAGATATGTACAACTTCAAAATAAAAGCCTCTCAGGGGTGTGAGGATAAGGCCAGGATAATCATCCTTGTTTCTTGTCTTAGTTGCTTTCTTGTTGCTGGAACAAATACCTGACACCCATAAGTTAAAGGACAGGTTTATTTTAGGTCCTATTTTGGGAAGGTTTCAGTCCATAGTTAACTGGTTTCAAGGCGGGTTGGCGCGGCAGAGAGCAACAGTCCACAGCAAGGTGAGCAGAAACCTGCAGGCTTCCTTCTGTTTTCCCTTTTATTCCATCCAGGGTACAAGCCTATTGTTGGTGCCTCACATGCCCAAGTAGATCTTCCCTCTCCAGTAAGTCCATCACATATACCTAGAACTATGCTGAACCAATCAGTGGACTAATCCAGCATCATGTACCCATAATGCAGTATCACATATCCATCATCCATTCTCTCCTGAAAGTCCCAACTATGAGTGCATGAGGCTTTGAGGAAATGTCTCGATAAAAGCCATGATGCTACTTTCCACCGGATGGAAAACAGGTGTAAATCCTCGTGTTCTAAGTGACTACTAGATCACGACATAATCTTGGGAATATAAACCATTCCTGCTTCAGACCCACAAAAGTCTATGTCCCTGATAATATGACATCACCATAATTACTCCCATTCTGCCCCCAGACCCTTAGAAGACAGAGAAATAAATGTGTGTCTAATTAAACACTCTGCTTCTGGAATTGGCAGTCATTCCCAGATGAATCTAATCTTACCTGATACTGCAATTTTCCAAGCTAAAAACTTACTTTTCTGACTAGTGAAGCTATTAAATACATCATAAAATTCAATTAAATTATTCACTGATGATCAACCCTGCACAGTCAAAACATCCTTGGAAGAATTCTCTGTGCAACATGATAATAGATACCCTGAGGCAGAGGATTTCTCCAAACCTGAAGATACACACACACACATGCACACGCACACACACACACATGCACTCAGGTTAATTTCTTCTAAAATTGAAGCTGGCCCTTTTTGCGCTTTCAATCAGTTTTGGAAGGCTATGAATATTCATGCATTGAGGATTTCTGTCTCGCAAGCCTGGTAATTTGTTTATCTCTAGCACATATTATTTGTTCATTACAGAATCCAACAATCACATCTCTAAAAAGTCTCTTCAAATTTCCCTAGGCAGAATTCATTGCCACATATCTGCATTCCATGAGCATTTTATAAACCACTCCTATCTTTGAGTTTAATACACTATGATTATATTTGTGTTTATTCATCCGTCTTGTTTACTGTGCTGCAAACATTTCAAAAGACATGACAGTGTGTTATTCATGTATGTATTTCAGCATTTCACCTAGAGTATATATTAGACTCGATTGGTTTTCCATTAATGGGTAACAGAAGCCCTCCACTGTAGGCACTCATTTATTGTCCTATACATTTAAATGTTCATTTATTATACTACACTTTTCATGAATTGCAAATGCAGAGGAGTCTGACCAGACTGTTGGCTATGGTCTCAAGTCAAAAGTTTCAATTAGTATAAACTCTTATAAACAGAAATCTTCCATGCTTGTTTATATTATGGTTAGAATGCAATTTCTTCATAGTTAGGACTGGCAGGTCATTGATTTTTAGCTGTTGTTGGTTAATAAGACATGGCTGCACTCTAGGTGCACCCTGAATTGATAGTCTGTCCTCTTCTAACTACAACTTGAATACGATACCTCAAATCCTTTATTGATTCTACCCACATTCAAAAGGGAAAGAAGGACCTATGAAAGGTATAAATAAATTAGGGTCATCTCAAAAATTATGGCTCCCATGTAAGCATAAAAATATTTTAACAAGAAAATGATCTTTTATATGCTGAATGATTATGATCTTCTATATATTATCTGGTAAATATTTAAAATGGTAATGTTGGGCCAGGGATTTAGCTCAATGGTTCCAGCACCTGCTTCGCTAGTGTAGGGCCCCAGGTTCAACCCCGAGTAATCAATAAAACAATGCTGGGCATGGTGGATCACAACTGAAATCCCAGCACTCAGGAGGCAGAGGAAGGAGGATTACTGTGAGTTCCAGGCTTTCCTGGGCTACATAGTGAGTTCAGGGTCAGCCTGAACTACAAAGAAAGACCTTGTCTCAAAAATAAAATAAAGGTAATATTTTAAATTTCAAATTAAAGATATCTCTCATGTATCTAGATTATATTTTCATCCAAATTCAATGGCACTTTGTAGTGTACGCATATAACTTCTTTGATTCATATACATATGTGGAGTAGAGGAGAACTAATCCACCTCAGCAAATGAACTCACATGTCTTTCTGTCAAGATCTCCCTAACTCTTCTGTTACCCACTCTTACTTCTTGCCACAATTTTGTATAGTTGGAACTTTTGACTTTATTCCAGTTACTTGATATTCTCAGATATGAAGTCCATGTTAGTTAACAGTTTAGCATTACATATCTTTCAGCATATGGAATGGGCACCTCTAAATTCCCTTTGCCTCTACATCAATGTTGTACTTCCCATGAACATGTTTCTAGAGATGATATATTTACAATTATGTAAACACTTCACATCTAACTCTATAGATATGTTTCTCTGGTATGTTGCCACACTTCTGTGGCTTTGATGAGCTGACTTGGAATTCTAATGCCCTTCAAAGTCACCTTATGTTTTCTCTTCCCCTCAACATTGTGCACCACGGGTAGGTCAGCATTTAACACGTGCTTCTACCATTTCTAAACATCATCTTCTTTTCTGCCTCCAAAACAATCTCTTCTAAATGGCACCAGTCTCAAGATACTACATTTTCCCTCTGGGTCTAAAATATGTGTGTAGGTGGTTGCATAACTGTACATTTTAAAAGAATTTCTCCACATAAGTTCATTTCTGAAGGATTTGTAAGCATTCTGTTCCCCTTTCTAAAAACACATAATTTTTAAAATATGGAAAATAGAACTACCATTTGCAGTAAGAATTCTAGCTGAGGGCTAGTGATAAAGCTCAGTGACAGGATATTGCCTAGCATTCATAAGCCATAGTTCTCATCCAGTACTATTAATATTTTTTAAATGAATATATCTGAAATGTAAATATATAGACATATGTATACAGGACATTAAATATAAACTCTGTATATTAATAAATTACTCCCCCATAAGAGAAATACAAGTATATACTATTTCTTAAGAGAATTTCATGCAACATTATGAATTTCAGGCTTCCTAATAGTCCATACTGACTATCCTAGTATGTGATCTGAATGCAGAAATAACTTGTCTGAAAAATCACCTTCTCCGTGTATTTTCTTCCCCCAAGTCAGGATCGACTGCTTGTGTCACAGTCAGGTGAGTTTGCTACTTTCTACAATTCTGATGTAGTGTTGCGAGGGCCACTATTGTCCCCTCTTTTCCTGCCCATTTCTTAGATTCACCAAGAAACCAATACATCTTTTTATGAACTTGCCCAAGTCCAAGTTACTCCCCCAAATTTACTATCCCCTCAACCCCTTAGTTTCCTTTTTCTCTCTAGAGCTTGGAAAACCCACATATTAAATACATCAAATAGCGTTTGACTTTGTCTGATATCTAACAAGGTTGCCATGCTAAAAATGAACAAGAAAACATAATATGACATTAAAAAATTTAAATTAAATCTTAAAAGACTTACATGAACTGCAGATATTGTTCCTATAATGTCACAAGTTCTAATTTTCACATTACTTGCTAATGACTTGCACTTGTCCTCATATAAGAATGTTAACACAGTCCTTTATAGGCTGATGTCATATTTCAAAGTCAACACACCACTCCTTCATATCACAGGCATCACTAAGTCTAATTATACATATCTAGAAACTATAGTCTCAGTATTATAATGACACAGGAATAACGAGTATATCTATTCAGTTCCATGAAAGCATTTTTTTCTGGCAATTTGATAAAATATTCTAGAAATACTTTTCCCCAAGCTTGCTATTATTTCCCACTAGAGACTCTTGATTAGAAATTTTTCTGGTTTCATGCATTTTTCTTTAAGTTAACATTAGCATTATTGTTACTTACTCCTTTTGAAGTTATCATTAAACAATTTTTTTCTACTATGACATTTCTGTTTCACTTTAAGTGTAAAGCATGGCTCTCACTCCTTTCAGCTACATATAATTTTTCACAGTTGTTGGTATCTTCAGCAACAATAGCATAATGCACTAACCAGGCTCCCTATAACTTAATCAGAATTGCTCTTATTTATTTTCTTAATCTAGCTATGTTTCCTCTATTGGGTCTTTAGGGGGCAGTTATTTTTCAGACTAGAAAAAATATTTTCTCATGTGGGTCCTATCCAGCCAGCTTGTGGGAATCTCAAAGGGGGAAATAAAGCTCTCTAGTTTTTCTACGTTTGGATCTCAGCCCCATAAGAGAAAGTAGAAACCAAATGGCTTGAGAAATATGAAGACATATATGTTTGAATGGTATATTAACTCAGTCCATCCATATGGATTAGTCACTTAGATCAAATTGAAGTCAAAACTGACTAAACAATATATCCATGTGCATTTGAACACAAGGATATATATTTCCTACAATCAAATAGCAAAGTTCAAAAGTACAGAATATAATGACAAATCCATAGGCTTCACATTTACTTCCCTGAAAAAAGACACAAAATCTTCTTAAATCAAATATTAGCAGAAAAAATGAGGAACTCAGTAAGTTTAATGGTAAAACTACCTTACATTGACACACTAAATGGACTCAGCACTAGCATATATTTTGTACTCAATTATTGGTGAAAATAACTCAAAGCTATACAACCTAAAAGTATTTTCATTTGTAAAAGAATCCTATGAACATATTTAAAAAGAGAAAATACAAAACTTTTTATTTATAAAAAGTATCATAAGAATAAATCTTTATCCAAAAAAACTACTCTAAAATACTAATAGGGGAAAATAATTTTAGTTTTCATCTTATATACTCAGCCTAACCAATATGGACATCATTACACAATTCACAATTAATAAAAATAAATCTACAAAGTTTCTTTGCACATATGTTTTTTAAGCAGTTTAAAGATATCGAGTATTTTGATTAAAGCTTTCATAAAACCAACTTGTATGTTTCTATGTGAGAATGTGTGCATGCACACGAGAAAATCATGCTTTCTCAAATTTCACAAAATTTTGAATCTATAGTAAGAATTAAATTCCATAAATGATTTAATAAAATTTGCAAGTAGTTAAAATTACATGCATAAATGTTTAAGAATTAAGGCTATAGTTTTTATGTACAGAAGAATATTTCAGAGACCATTCTTCTGAATTTAGTCTGAGTTCAGAAGTCTTCATTTCTGAGTTCACAAACAACTAGATGTAGCAGAAGGATGCACCAGTGAGGCTGTCAGTTCCGAGCATCCCACAGGAAACAGTGACTTCAGTTTGAGGGAAGAGTCAAAGAATATATTTAAAGAAACCGACAGTCTCTCCAGAAAACTTCAGGAAAACAGAAGACTGAATCTTGGGAAACTACAGACACTAGTCATGGAGGGGGAAGTCCTGAGGTAAAATTCACGTGACAAAAATTTCAAATTTTATCCATCCAAATCTCTGGTTGGCATTTGAATCATATTGTTTTTGAGAGAAAGAAGATTCTAAGAAAAAACAATGGAATAAAGTCAAAGCTATCACTCAAGAAACAGATTTTCAGGATAAGACCCAACTGACTACTCAAACAAAAACAAAAGTCATTATCAATTTTCCACAAACTTGTTCAGAAATTTGAAAAAGAAAAATATATTTTCCAACTCATTCAATGATTTCAGCATTATCTAGATACCAAAATAAGACAAGTACATTACAAGAAAAGAAAGCCCTTGATATATAATTCATATAAGCATTCATGCACAAATCCAAAACAGAATAGTAATCAACTAAAAATAAGCATTTAAATGAGCATCAATAGAGATACAGAAAAACCATCTGACAAAATGAAATATGTTTCTTATTTGAAAAAAATACTATCTTATCTTAGCAAACTAGGAATGAATGAAAATTTTTTACTCACATAATATTCATAGTTTATATCATACTTAAATGTAAATGCTTTTGCTTTAAAATCAGGGCAAAACTAAGAATTTATTCTTTCAATGAATTTATCAATTATTAATATAATATTAATATTATAGTATAATACTAAATATTGTACACCATAAAGCATACAATAACACAAGGAAAAGAAATTTTTAAGATTGTAAAAAAGTCTGGATCTATATCCCAGTAACATTATTATGTATGTAGAAATAGCATGGAATCTGTAAAGAAACAACTAGAAATATAGTGTGAACCAAGATAACAGAATACTAGATAAATACCAAAAATTAAATTTATATTTATGTATTAATTAAACTAGAATCTTGCTCCTGGCCTTTTCTCCCCAAATTTACCTAAACTTGAGATATATATTTTAATGTATACTTAAGCGGACTCCTCATGAGATAATAGACATTACTGGAAAAACCCCTGGATGTTATTCTTCAGAATCAAGCGATAGTATTCAATTAGATCAAATTTAATACAGGTTTTTTATTTCCAGAACAGATTAAGAAAATTATTCCAGGGCTCATGCAAGCAGTTAGCCATAATTTTAGATTCTGCCTCAAAACCATGGCAGTGTGCTTCTTTCATAAAAGGCATTTCATGGTAGCAACATTTTTCTCTTGCAAGTAACACCTGGCTTCAAAGAAATGAGAGACTCATCATGAACTATATTAAACACTTTAATGTTATATTATTTCTTTAGTTGAGGAAACCAAATAATTCTCCCAGATTATGCTAATATGAAAAAAATAAGTTATCATAGTTTTCTTGTAAAATAATCCTGTTATTCTCTGAGTAAGAACTATCAATTTTTACTCTATTTTTAGTCTCATTTTAATATGCAAAGGCATATCTGATGTCACCACTCCAAGCATATGTCCCAACCATCACTACACTAATGAAGCTTTAGAGAGATGACACTATCATGTCCAACTAGAAAGAAAGCTTAGGCAGACTACACAACCAAAATTGTAAGACTTATCTTCAGGAAAGAGCAATTTCACTACCAAAATTACATTAGAAAAGAAATAAAAACAACTTTAAATAAAATTAATCCCAACAAAGAGACATAAGGTAATATGCTGCTTCCAAAGAAACACAAGAATGACATACCAAAAAAAAAAAAAAAAAGGATATTGATGAAATCCTTAACAAATAATTCATTAAAATGATTATAAGAAGGCTCAATGAAACTTAGAGAATATAAACAGATAATAAATTTAGAAATACGATTTGTAATATGAATGAGAAGTTTAGGAAAGAGAAAAGAAATCATGAAAAAGAACCAAGCAGAAATCTTGGAATTAGAGAACTCAATAAATTTTATTAAGATACAGTTTAAAATCTCAACAACAGAATCAGCCAGCACAAGAAAGAATATCTGAACTTGAAGGTGAGTTTTTAAAAATATTTCCATTTTTAAAAATGTCTCCAACACTTACAGGACATGAGTAAATGAATTATTATTGAATTATCACACTTCTGAGTCCCAGCAAGTGAAGAGAAACAGTTATCAAAAGCCATTTTAAAGAAATAATAGATGAAAATTTCTCCAACCTTGAGGAAAAAAAGTGGAGCACACATATAGAAGTCAGATGGGCCTACATTATCAGATGACATAGTAGAAAGTCAAACTGTCAAGACACAGAAAAAGACTGAACTCTAATAACATCAAGAAAAAAGCACGTGCTCACATTAGAAATTCCTCTCTAGACTGACAGCAAATTTTCCAGCAGAAACCTCCCAGTCCAGGAAGGAATGAAATGACATATTCAAAACAAACCAAAGCTGAGGGAAATCATTACAAGACAATGCCAAAGATGCTTCAGGAAGTCCTACACCTAGAAATCCTTCTAGTCTCTTCTCTTCACCAATAGCCCAATTTCCAATGATATTAAGAATGAAAATAGAAAACCCACTGAAATTATTAGACAGCAATTCAAATATCAGTTTAGAAAAAAGCACTTCTTAACATAAAATTGACAGGTTACTGAGCAGGAAGTGTGGACCCATCTTGTAGGTAATTGTGATTAAAATAGAACTTTACAACAAGATAAAAGGTCAGAAAAGGAAACTTTACAAGAATGATAAGTAATATATAATCACATTTTCCAGTTTAAGGAAAGTGTAAATGACTAGTAATATTGTACATATATAAGCCATGGAAGCCAATTCTTGGATCTACATATATCTTATTAAATGAGAACCAGTTAAGTTATACCAGCTTCCTCACATAGGGGGTTACAGTAAGACCTCAGTTTATGAACACTTCTGTTTGAGAACAATTCTGTGTGTAAACAAAAGTGTTTGGCAAAATTTTTCTTCCATTCATGATTTGCTGATCAGGTGACAAATATGACCACAGCCACCTTCTTCACACAAACACAAAGCCGCCTACCATCTCCTAAATTCCAAGACAAATTAAAGCACCATTGCATATGTGTGTGGTGAGAACACCGAAGATCAAGTCCCTAGGCAAATTTCAATATAGGGAAATAAGAGTAATTGCAGCTCCTGTATTAATATTAGATTCTCAGATCTTATTCAATGTATATCATTTATTTTGAAAACCATCTCTCTATAGACATACATTTTCATCTTTCTATACATGCAGGAGTAATAAGAAAGGATCATATTATTATGATTTGAATTTCTAAAATAATCATTATAATAAAAAACAGTAAATAATTAAGTGCTAAAAATAATATTATAAAATCTCTATGTATTAATCCTGCAGCAGTGTCAAGTTTTCTCGATGTTCAGCTTTTAAAAAAAATTTCCTAAAGGTAACATCATAGAGTAAAAGCAGAAAACTCAGTAAGTGGACCATTCATTTACATTTGGGTTCTGATGATTATCAGAAAAGTGACTTAGAATAATGCCCCTCTGAGCTTTGCTCTTCTCCAAAATTATTGAATTGAACCAGGCAACCATGTTCTCTTCTGCTTTCAAAATACCTTCACATTTTATATAAGAAAATTCAAGATTTTACAGCAAAAGTTATCTCAGGTACATAAACCATTAGTAAGACACTGTGTGAACTAATTTTAATAAGCAGTTGTCTGTCTCTTAAAATGGTAAACTTTCTATCACTGATGTAATCCAAAGTGAGGTAGTCCAAAGATTTCCCTAACATTGTTGGCATTTGAAACCCAGACTGTGTCCTTCTTAGGAGAAAAGACCTTGTTGAATTATTGCTACGTCATGTAGGCTATGGTAGATAGCAAATAAGTATTTGTCAAATAACTAAAAATAAATCTAGGTCTTTTAAGCTGCAAAGTCTGTTAAACAAAGTGAAGAATCACTTGACATCACAAAGGAAAAAATTCAAATATATAAATAAACAAGAAATCTATTTTAGTAGATTTTTGTTTTCTGTGTAGCAGTCATTGAAGAGCTCTCTACCTTCTTGCTGTGTCAGTCAGTGAAAAGCCTTTTACCACTCTTCTTTAAAGAAAACCTACCCAATTTGTAATTGCAATGAGGCATGCCGATGTAGGTGGCAGCACGGATGGATGTACTTCTTACATGAACTTGATGCCTGAGATATATGTACCTGAACTGCGATTAATCAACACATGAAAATGGGCTGTTGTGTCTTACTGATTAATTGTGCTGAATGACAGATGCAGGTTTAATCACCTTACCTGATAAATGTAGGGAGCTTGCAAGTAACAGTCATCATATCATTTCTTAATAAACTGCTTTCTCAGTGGGCTACTGTTGAAACTTCAGGAAATTAATGTTCTAGAGGAAGAAAAGGACATGATTACTCATGCATCTCCTTACACTCCTGTTAATTCACCTTAAAGTTTGTTTGGTGGTAAAAATAAAATCATAGTTATATAAATGCAAGAATTATATAGAAATTCCATTGCCTGCTGGTCTTTCTGTTTCATCCTACCATTAGAAAATGTAATTACAAAGGTTAATAGGATTCATAATTAGGTTTAGAACTTTAAGGGAATGACTCTTTCCTTGGGCTGTAAAACCATCAACTCGTGGGTAAAATTACCTGTCAAAAAACAAAGAGAAAGAAACAGAATTACAATTTGGCTCTTGTGCTCCCATGAGCAGAGTGCCAGATAGATTCAGACAAGAAAAATGGAGGACCTAATTGATCATTTTTCTACTTGGAAAAAAAAAAAAAGATGCTACATAAGTAATATTTTCCTTACTGACAATTCAGTAGATAGTCCCTAAGGAAAAAATAAACAATATCAGTACTGATAAGATTAATATTTTGGTAGCAACTCCTCTCATCTATTTTGAAATTATGCACTCCTGCCCTTTTCTTTCATGGCAATTTGTACTTTTTTTAATTTATTTAATCTTTATTGGTATATTATGAATACACATCATCACTGCATTCAACATTGAGAGTTTGTACCAGAATATGACATGACCTAATTCTTATTTTTCCCTTTTCCCCCTGCCCTGCAACCCCCCACCCCCTATATACATAATATTTGTTTTCTTTTTTCTTTATTATTACCACGTTCATTTTCCCCTCCTTATTTACCCCTACACTCTCTTCCCTTTTAAATATTTTCTACTTCACAATATCAACTATATATACTACAACTCATTTACAACTTTATTTTCCCATACCAGAAAAAAGATACAATATTTACACATCTATGACTCATTTATTTCGCTTATGAGGATGTCCCCAAGGTAATCCATCTGAGTATGAATGACTCAATCTTATCCTTTCTAATGGCAGAATAATACTCCATTCTATTAAAGAACCACATCTTTTTTATCCACTCTCCACTTGATAGACATCTGGATTTCTTATCATAACTTTTTCACAGTATAATAATTCATTAATTATCTGTGGTGGTGGCTACCCTCATTTATTAGAGATATCAGTGATCTGGAAACCAGTAGCCATTTCACCTTATTTAACACTTTGCTTCATAATCTATAAGTGATGTCTTCCTAGTTATTCAATAAAATCTTAAATTAGATTAGGTAAACTTTTACAGGAAAATGGTAGTTTGACCATTCTTCTTCTTCCTAGCTCCCTTCAACTGAAGAAAACTGGCTAAAACTTCAGTCTCACTCAGGACATGATTGAGAAATTATCTTTGTAAAGATCTTCCTTCTAATGACCAACCAGAGTCTATATTATTTGGGAGCACCCAGGTACTTTCTAAGATGTGATCTCTTTCCTTTTGCCTCTTTATGTAGGTCATTTATAGGACTTTTCCTACATTCGAGAAAAACTCATTCTCCCTATAGGGCATTCAGTAGAGTCACATGGCTGAGTCAATTCAGAAGACCTAGATTTGATCCAACAGCCCCTGCTGGAATCCAAGTCTAAAGTCAACATGAATAATGACATTGTCTGCAACTTCAATTGCTGACCATTTGCTTTCATTTTCAGACCCAACATTAAATTCTATCCACAAGTTACACTATATATATGCTAGCTGTGGTGGAGTTCTCACAATAATCACCACCAGCCTCAACAGCGATGGAGGAAGCACAACCAAAGTGAGATCAGAATCAAATTACAGCAGCACAAACAAAAGTATGAGAAAGCTTTAGGAAGAAGTGGCCCTTAAAGGGCAGATAGAATTAGGCAGATATTAAGGTCAAGAAGACTTTTGTGGAAACTGCAAAGTTAATAGAATCACAATACTGAGAATCAAAAAGCCCTGTCTGCCTTAACCAATTTCTTTTTAACTTTTAAACATTTTCTTTCCTGTGGAATAGAAATAATACCTGTGGACTTTATCAGATTTTTTTTGTAGTGAATATATAAAGTACAGCACCCAATTTGTTATTTCTTGATAAATATTAAGGATATTCCATATTTTTCTGCTTTTTAAAAGAATATTCCATTTCTTCTTTTCATGAATGAGCAAACTCCAGTAACTCAACAACAACAACAACAAAATGGGCAGAGAAATAAATATCTGAAAAAATCTTCATCATTACTAATCATTAGAGAAAATCAGGTTAAAACAAAGATGAGATTCTATCTCAATAAAGAATGGCTATTATCAAGAAAATAATCAAAAATCAAATTTTATGAGGCTGTGGGGAGAAAGTAAGCCTTCTTCACTGTTGTAGGAGTGTAGACTGGAGCAACTACTGTGGAAATCAGTGTGAAGATTCCTTAAAAAGCTAAAATTAAAGGATCCATTAGACCCAGGTATTCCCTTCTCGGTATCTTCCTGAAAGAATAAACAGCATCAAACCACAGTGATACATTCACATCATGTGTCTAGTGGCACAATTTATAATAACTAAATCTTAGAAACAATCCAAATGCCCATCAGCTGATAAATGGATAAAAAAGATGTGGTTCTTTTATTCACTGTAGTCCTACTCTACCATTAAGAAGGATAAGTTTGAACCATTTCTAACTAAATGAATGGACCTGGAGACCATACTCTTAAATGAAATAAATCAGACATAAAGGTTCAAATATCTCATGGTTTCTATGAAGTAGGTAACTGAAACTGAAAATAAGGATAAATATGTGCAATAGATACTAAGACATGGGAAAAAAAAATGTCCCAACAAGACAGGGAAAAAGGGAGAGGGGAAACCAAGGAAGAGAAAAGAAGGAGGTAAAGAAAAAAAAAAATAGAAAGAAAAATAGCTGAGCAAAGCTTCTGTAAATAAAGAAGGGAAGAGGAACTGAGGGGAAGGAAGGAAAATGGGAACAACTAGTGAAGTTGTTTTTAGCTGTACTGTTTCCAGATTCTCTGGAGTGGCCTGCTAGCATGTAGAGGGACAAGGATAGCCAGCTCCAAGACTTTGTCTGGTTCAGCTTAGGTCTTCATGTCTCCACTCTACTGTCCCTAACAACCCACTGGGGAAGAAGGTGAAAAACTTGGTGACTTAATTTACCTTCAGGAGAACAGACTCAAGAAGTAGGCCTACACAGTTTGTGGAAATTGATTCAGGGCTCTAGCAATGATGGCAAACCTTTTAGAAATTTTAGTGATACCAAGAGCCCGCTGCATCAAGGGTGTCATAGCCGTCTGTCTTGCCCAGAGATAAGTATGAAGTACAGGGTAGTCAGAACACGGCCTCAAAGGGGAAGTACTTCCCCCAGGCTCAGACTTGCATATTACACTCTTCTGATTTCAGCTCCAAGGAAAATAGAGGACTCTCTACAGCCCAGACCTTGGAAAAGAACTTCTTCCTCTCGAAGGCTAAGGGCAAGACGCTTAAGGTGATTGTTTTTGGCAATAGAAGGGAAACTCACATCCTGAGCATGGAAACAGTATGTCTAGGTTATAAATCAGATTTATGCCCAAAGAGTGATATCTGGTAAGTAGTCACCCAGTGTGATGTGTCAGCGGCTCATGTACATTTAGGGATTTTAGAAATCTCTTCCCCCAGCCTTTTTTGGTCATCTTCCCCTATTTTCTCTCTTTTTACTGTCTTCATGTATGGAACCAGCTTTAGCTACTTTATTTTTAGTCAACTAGTAGAATAATTATGCAATGTTTTATTTTTTTTAAGAGAAAAAGCTTAAGTACAGTTTTTCTTTAACTAATTGATCAGTATCTTACAGAAAATTTTGACTTGTTCATGAAACGAAACACTCAACAAAGAGCCTTGGACCAAAACTCCATTTATAAAATACAATAAAAATCTGATAGTTCTAAAATAAATATTTTAAAAGTCTAAAATCAGACTTTATTGTTCTGCTTTCCATCCAGAGAAGCTCTCCAAATCAAGGCCAGGAAATTAGCTTTCTATCATGAATTACTACATTTCAGTGAGAATCTTGAATGACAGGCAGTTACTTAGAAACTAAAGTTGTCATTATTCAGATAATTATGCTGCTAAGATTAAGATGATAGTTCTTTATAGTGAGTATAATCACAGAAATCTAAAGTTAGAAAGAACTTTTTTAAAAAATCACCAAAATCACTGGGGTAAGAAGTAGGTGCGAAAGACAAAAATTCAAGGAGTGAGTTGGTCAAGGTCATGGAGGTAGACACAGGTGAAAACCCAGACTCTTCTCTGACTAGATGGGTTTTCCTCAGTAATGAGGTAGCAAGTAGAAACTGAATATTAAAAATGAAAAAGCATACTTCCAGATTTTCTTGCATTAATTGCATCAAAGCCATGAAACACTGGTAAGGAAGAGGCAGAAGAGGCTTAATGTTCTTAACATACCTAAAGAGAAGACCCTGCTGGGTGTCATACATATGAAGAAGTTACCAGGTCTTCTAGATCATTGCAATGGCTGTATACAGATGTCCCCTCAAAACCTTGAGGGTTCATAGATGAGGCTTTTCAGAGCTGGCTGGATCTAGGGTATATGATTCCAAGATTAAACAGATGTGGTAGTAAGTTACTGCACTGATTGGATCAGCCTTCTCGGTGTGGCTGAATGATTTCTGAAGATAGAGGCTCTACATTAGTTGTGGGTGACACCACCCAAAAAGGTTGTACCTTGGAAGGGATAAAAGAGAAGTCTCACTGCTTCTACTTGCCTGTCTCTTGCCTTCCCTGCCAAGGACTGTTTTTCCTCTGCAATGCTCCTCTACCATGCCCCCCTGCTGGGACCCAATGGACTACGGGATGAAAATTCTGTAAACTATAAGCTAACTCTGTAAACATTCTCATGCTTTAACTTGTGTGTCAGATATGTTGTTCGAGCAACAAGAAAACTAAGAAAAGCATGCCTGCATAGCAACTATATCATCTTTTTAAAAAAATAAATTGGCTAGTGTAAAGACAGAAAAGAGACAGAAAGAGTAGTACCAAAAATACCATCTAATAATTTAAAGTTCAAAAAAAATAAATAGTCATATTTGGTTTTAATGATGAGATCATCTTCTTGTAAATTTCCATGAAAGCAGAGAAGATGAATCAAAGCTTCTTCTTCCACAGAAATCAGTATCTTAGTTGCTCTTTGGAGAAAAGAGCTGGGTTAAAAATGCAATCAAATGCTTCTCTTGGTTCACTGAAGCAGGTCTGACAATGCTGCACCAGGGAGTGGTCTGCACTGGTAGCCAATGTGCTGTTGAGCAGGAAGCCAGAGGAAGAGGAGTCCATCACAACAAGAATTGGTCTCTTGTTGCAAGGATTCTGCTCGCATCACAGCTCCACCCCTCACTATTCCCTGCACCACCTCTGACCTCTTCTAGAAGCTACATGATCAATAAATAGTAGCAAGCTCCAGAAGATGACATCTTTGCCATGTATGAGCTTTGAGCATCCTGAGCCCTTGATTCATACATTAAGATCTTGTCTTGTCTTCCTGAATCAACCACCATACTCTTGGTCAGGTGATTGGAAGTTTGCACAGCTTACATATATAGAGGGTTATAGGGAGGGCAGGGGAGTGGAAAAAATATAAACTAAGGTGTGACATGTACTGGTACAAATTCTCAATATTGATTATGATCATAATGTGTGTATATGTATACATATATATATAAAATAAGTATATATCACCTATATATATGATATACATATATATCAACAATAAAATCAATTTTAAAATGGAAACCATTTTTAGAATGCCATAAGAATGATAAATTTGAATCATTTATACTCAGATGTAACTTGAGGACATACTCATTGGTGAAATAAATAGGACACAAGAGTGCAAATATATCTTTTCTCTAATATGAAAAACTGAAGGTGTGAATGAGTTCCAAAATGTATGATAGGCCATATGAAATAGGAAGAAAACATGCAAAAGAAAAAGGGAAAGGGCAAGTAGGGAAAAGTAAAGAGGGGAAAGAAAAAACTTGATAGAACGAAATGAAACAAAGCTTATCTATAAGGGGGGAAGTTGTGGGTAAGGCAGGGAAAAGGGGAAAAATGAGAATCAAGATGTGTCATGTACAGGTACAAATCCTCAACGTTGAATGTAATCATAATGTATTTATAAAATGTACCAATAAAGTCAGTTTTTTAAAAAGAGCCACAGGTGAGTCATGCTGAATTTGTGAAAACTAAGTGAAAATATATTAATTGCATTATCACTTACAGAAAAAAAAGAGAGTAAATTCATTGCACTTTTATAACTGAACATCACCCCTTCTAAATATCAGACCTACACACGGTACACACAAGAAAGTAAAGAAAATGAAACACACAGTAAAACACATCCACATAAAACTATTAGCCCCAAGAAATATTTCTTCAGAATTAATAACAAAGTAAATATCATTACTTTATTTAAATAAAACAAACTGGATTATAAATTAAAGTCTACTGCTTTGCAATGCACCTATTATTTTTTCTTTGAATAAAAGTCAGAAAGTGTAAATGTCCTTTTCTTATGTTTTATTAGTTTTATTTTTCTTTTCTTCAGTCAACCATTATATCCTCACTCCTCTAAATAAGTCAAGCACACTTATGACGGTCTGGAGACTTCTGTAATTGGTTCTTTCTTTTCTTTCTCTGGAACCCTCCCATAACCAGCCACCTCATATCCTCCAGACTTTACCCAGAGGCCTCATTCACAGAGAAAGACTCTTCCCTACCCAGCATTTAAAAATAGATTTAGTGAAAAGAAAATTGTATAAGATATACATACATATATGTATGTCTTATACCTTTTAGTGCTTTTCAAAATATGGACTAGGTGTATGCATTGAGTATGATTTAGAATGTTTTAGCATGATAACAGATTATGATGAAAACCTAAAATGGGCAGACATCCAACAGAAAGGGAGGAACATGGGCCAAAAGGCCTTGGTTCCTGAAGTGGAAGAAAGATGAAGACAATGATAAAATGAAGAATACGCACTGCATGTGCACAGAGGTACTCAATTTGTTTTTAACTCGGAGTCTTTGGTGGATTTTTGTGTGTCTTCTTTGTAGAGAATCATGTCTTCCTTAAATAACAATAATTCAACTTTTTCCTTTTTTATGTATATTTCTTTTATTTTTTTTCTTGTTTATTCACTCTCACCAATGTTTTGAAAACTATGTTGAAAAGAAGTGATTGTGAACATCTTTGTGTTGTTCCTAATTTTAGAGGAATTATTAGTTTTTGCTATTTAAATTATATTGGCGTTAAATTTGTAATAAATGATTTTTATAAGATTGAGATAAATTCCTTCTATACCTATTTTCTTTAAAGCTTTTATGCCTGGTCATGGATTATAAAATAATTAGTCCATCAAGATGTCTCATTTAAGAGGAATGAATAAGCGGTTTGAAGTTGATGGAAAAGATGAAAATTTATGGAATGATGTTGGAATTTGTCAGAGGTTTTTTCGATGTCTATCGAGATGAACCTGTTGAACATGGGATTTTTTTTCCTTGTTCTTCTTATGTGAGCTTTAACATTTATTGATTTGTGTATGTTGAAACATTCCTGCATCCCTAGGATGAAGCCTACTTTGTCATGGTGTATGATCTTTTCGATGATGTGTTGGATTCTGTTAGCCAGCACCTTGCAGAGAATTTTCACATCTCTGTTCACTAAAGAGATTAGCTCATAGTTCTCTTTTGTTGTGGGTTCCTCATCTGGTTTTGGAATCAGAGCAATGCCAGCTTCCAGGGATGACTTTCAATTTTATTAAATAGCCTGAGAAATTAATTTTTAAAGTTTTGATGAATTCAGCTTTGAATTCATCTGTCCAGACATTGGTTTTTCTTGGTTTCTTTTTTAAAAGAATTACTATGACTTTCAATTTCATTGACTGTTATTGAATTATTTAAATCTTGGTTCAGTTTTGGTGATTCGTATGTATTTTGGAATCTATCCATTTCTTGTAAAGTCTCTTAATTTATTGGCAAACAGTTTGTAAAATAGTTGTTAATATTTTTTTTTACTTTGACTGTCCATTGTGATTAAATCCTTTCATTCATATTTGCAGTGATTTGGGTTGTTTTTTATTTTGTACTTTGGTTAGATTTAGGGTTCATATTTTTGCATAGTCTTTCAAAGAACTAATTCTTCATTGATTCTTTGTATTGATTCTTTGGTCTCAATTTCATTGATTTCTACTCTGATGATTAAATTTCCTCCTTTGTAGTAACTTTGGGTTTGATTGTTTTTATTCTTCTAGGACCTAGAGCTGCATTTAGATCATTCATTTGGGCCCCATGTGTCTTTGCAATGTGGACACTCATAGCCATAAACTTCCCTCCTACAACTGTTTTCACTGTGTCCTTTAAATTCTAATTTGCTTCACTGGCATTATCGGTTTTTTCTAGAAACTCTTTCTTATAGAAGCTACTTCTTATAATTAAAATTAACCATGATCAGTTGCAATATGAGACTCAATAAAATCAGGTAGGTGAGAAGTCTGAAGTAAGGCCAGTGATTGAGCTGATTCAGGCAGAAGATCACAAATTCAGGACTAGCCTGGGAAATTTTTTTTTTTTTTTTTTTTGAGACAGGGTCTCGCTTTTGTGGTTCAGGCTGGCCCTGAGCTCAGCCTCAAACTCACATCACAATCCTCCTGCCTCTGCCTCCCGAGTGCTGGGGTTACAGGCGTGAGCCACCATGCCCGGCACTGTGGTATGTGGTACTGGTTGCTGCTGGGTGTGGGTCTCCACACCCAGTATTGTATGTGGTTACCGGGGAATCGAACCCGGGTCCTTGCACTTGCGAGACAGGCGCCGGAACCACTGAGCTAACTCCCCGGCCCTAGCCTGGGAAATTTAATGAGACCCTACCCCAAAATAAAATTGTATAAAGGGATAAGGGATCTAAATCAGTGATAGGAGACTTACTCATCATCTATAAAACCTTGGATTTGATTGTTAACAATGAAAAAAAAAGAAAGAAAGAGTAGAAAAGGAAAGAGGAGGGAACAAAAAAATAAAACAAAAGAGGAAGACTACTGATAGTTAAGTTTAACAAATAAAATAATATGAATATTTTTGTTTCTGTGTGTGCATCTGTATGTGTGCATGCACATACATGCATGCAATTAAACCAGTCTAGGTATGTAATGCTCACATACCCTGTATTCATTTCCCGTTGTTGTAACAGACAATCATAAACTTAGTGGCTTAAAACAACATAATTTTATTATCTTATTGTTTTGAAAGTCAGAAATCTCAAGAGTCTAACTCGGAAAAAATGAAGATTTTGGTGAGACCTCCTTCCTTCTGGAGACTCTAGAGGACTATTTGTCATCTTGACTTTTCAGCTTCTAGGCCTCCCACATTCCTTGGCTCATACTCTTTCTTTAAACCAACAGTTAGTGATATGATGCTAGAAAGACTGGATCACCAATTGTTGGTGAGAGACACAAAGATTATATTCCAGGTTTGCCCAGTACAATCATAAAAGTGAAAATAAAAGTTAAAGGCAAGGATCAGGATGTGGGCAAACCTGGAACATAATCTCATTGTCTCTCATTTTTGAAAAGTCAGCTAATTAACAACCTAATGCATCTAAACCTTAATTCTCCACACACACACACACCCCCGATGTTCACAGGCTTTGTAGAAAAGAATACTGAATTCTTCACAGAGACCTCTGTTCCACCTACCTCATACTCCTAGCAAATGATGCTCTGCTTCTCTCTGTTATTATGAGAGAACAGGAGCGGCTCATAGTGAAATGCTCACTTATTTAGATATTACATGGGCTAACTTGGTAGGGGAGAGTGTAAAATAAATAGCAATTTCAACATCAGTCTCTGTTCAACTGTTTGGAATTGAAGTTTTGCCACTTCCAAACTTAAGGTTCAGAGCACTTAACTAGGCTCAATGAAGATTGTAAATAATCTGTTTAAAGCTCAAAAACTAATTGGAAGTGCCAAAGTCAAAATAATATTCGTAGACCAGTGAACAATTCGCATTGATTGGTATAGTCAAGATGACTAAAGAAGCAGAAAAGGTTTTTCTTTCCTGAGTTTTCATGCAGTTGAAGTTTAATTGCTAAAACCAAAGGGGTGAAGAAATCAATGGTTGCTGTTGGCTTCCCAGGCTCCAGCGCCCTCTGGGCGACCTGGAGAATTGTTGTTTTATCATATTCATCATGAATACATGGCTGAACATTTACTTCCATTTAGAGTGTCTGTTTAATGGTTGATTTGACCCCTGAGTGCACTGAGGGTGGAGTAATATATGGAAGACTGACATTAAAATGGCACAGGAAGCACAGGGTGAAAAACAGCTACTGGATTGTGTTGGCTAATTTTCTTCCTTGGAATCCTGAGAGGCAAGAAAGAGATGGCAGCTGTCATCGACAGGATGAGACCAAACAAGGAAACGTTGGTGTTCGTCAGAAATATGCCCGAGTCTGACCCGCTGAGAGAATTACCTCCTTGCCTTGCTAAAGTGTGTTACAGTGTTTTAAAAAATATGATAGCAAATAACCCTCTTACAGCTTGAAAGCAGTGAATGCTGTTGTGTTTTCTCACAGGAAATTAAAGGTATAGAGAGTGTAACATAAATGTCTTCAGAATTTCACAAGACTCGCACAGGAAAAATCCTTTTAAATTTATTTGGCGCTCTGCCCCTCTACCCCAAGGGGTTGGGAAATCTCAAGGCCAGGAACCAGTGACTAGTGTGCAGGTTGAGCCACCACTGTTGTTTCCATGGCAGGTCTTTGACCCGTTTCATTTTCCTCCATGGCTTTCTAATTTCCTGAGGACAACTGTGTTGTCAAAGTGCATGTGGAGCATTGTGTTTCAGAAGTGCCCAATCCTCTCATTATATTTCACATGTCAGGTCAGATAAATGGCAGCTTCCCCTCACCAAGACAGGATAAGTCTGGAGAGTCAAGGGACCCGTGAAACACAGCAGTTCTCCTATGAGAGAACCTGGGAGAATTCACTTGCCCTTTCTGCCCATGAGCTTCCCACATTTACTCTATAAAAATCGGAAGTATATTTTCAAAGGATACTTTCTGTTTTGAAGTGCTATATTCTTTCAAGTTATTATTAAGCTGACTAGAACTAGTGAAATACATATCATTTTTGTACAATGAAGAGAAAAATTTGCTAAGTTTAAAAACATCGATCTGCTCATGCACAATCATGTTGGAAAAGCAACAGATTTAGTCATGAAAAAGAAGATAATAGAAATGATGTCTGAAAAACGGCACCAGTGGATATCCCTGGATATTCCCTCTCCACTGAAATAACAATTCAAGGCTAACATTCCTTTGTGGGAGTTTTGGGTTGCAGCAGGAAAATACAAAACTCTGGTGAAATTTAAGATTAAGAAGGGTTGCTCCAGGAAGGCAGGTCCTACCCTAGGTTGTAGTCTCACCAACCACCATAGAATGGGTGAAAGCTTGGAAATATCCTCCTCCTCTGTGATATGCTCATGTAAAATGCTGTTTGCAGCCCACTAACTTCAATACTAAAACAGGGCTGTGAACTAGATATGGACCTGCACAGACCTGCTCGCCCAAGGTTCCACTGGGAGGCACACTCATCCATTCTCCAAAAAAAAAAATCACCACCAATCTCAGTCTCTGCTAATGACACCTAACTGGCCCTGTGACTCTTCCCAGTTACTGTAAGGAATTGCTCTGGCCTGACCAGTAGCTGAGAAGAAAGACATGCCTGTCATATCTCAGTAAATCACCCAATGTCCTAGGACACAATTAGAGCTTAAAGTAGGGCAAAGACCTAGTTCCTATCCTTCCTTCCTACTTCCAAAGTGGGAGCAATACACATTTGTTTCCTTGATAAGATGCCTACCATCAACAAACTTTACCAAAAATCCAGAAGCAGCCTCATGAACCATTTGATATCTGCTTGACTATAGTCCAAGGACACATGCTGGGGGACCTGGCAGTAAGCAATACTTACCGGTTCCCCCAAATAATCATTTTATCAAACAGAGCCTCCTGAAACTTAATCAGATAAACCAGTTGCAATCCCAATTGTCCAGGGTCCAGCACAAAGAAGGGCTTTACCTCCCAGAATCAGTCTGTGCAGACTGCAGAGGTATCTGGTTCTTCAAAATCAGACACCAGGGAACAGCTACATGAATAGTGATGAATCAGGAAAACATCACTGAGGCAGTTTGGTAAAAACCAGCCCCAAGAGAAAGCTAGTATGACCCAGTGTAGGTCAAGGTAAAACAAAGCCTGAGACAAGGGCTAATAAAAGATCAGGTCCTAAGATGGAGGCACATGGTCAAGGCCAGGGCTCCGACAGTCCAATGAATAAGGATCCCAGGTTAAATTAGTGAGATCCTCTTGCCAGAAAAGTGATAAAAATGAGGGCCAGATACCCAGCATCCCCAAGCCTCTATTCACACCCCTCCAAAGAACACCTTTGTTCTGCTTCTGCTGATAATTTTAGAAAAGTGACAATCAATGGTGACTGCCAAAGTATGCTTGCTTTGTGCCAGGATTACTTTTTGTCAAACCTGTGCCCTTGAGACCCCATAGGATGATCTCAGCATGGCGCAAAGTGGTCTGTGGTGCAGTCATCTTCATGTATAAAGACACACAGATGGAATCCTCTGACAGCCCATTCCCATGTGTCCCCCTGCTTCCAGGAGTCTTCATCTAATAAGCTTTCTTGCTGTTTATTTCCAACATCCTCAAGTTCATTCTTTGCCAACTTAAGACACAAACTCAGATTTGTGTGTGCACCCTGTAACAATATGACACCATGAAAGAAAAGTAATAAAGAGCTAATAACCAACCCTAAAGAAAAGGAAATTCAAAACATTAAAGAATTAAACATAATCATCACAGATTCAATAAGCAACAAGAGAACACAGGCAACTAAATCAAATCAGGAGTAAAATATATTAACAAAATGTTTAAAAATTAGTGAAAAAACATAAATCATATACAGAATGAGTCAGAAGTAAATCTCGAACATGTAGAATATTATAAATGACTCAGCAAAGAGCTTCAAGATAGACTCATTTATGCAAAAAATAATCAGTAAACATAAAGACAGGTGGAGGAAAATTATTGACAAGTTATAGAAACAAAAAGACAGACACAAAAAGACTAAAGGAACATAGAATGTAGAAAATATCAGGAAGAAAACTAAATGTATGTTAAGGAGGTGCCAGAAAATGAAGGAGCAGTAACCTCAGAGAAATAATGGCTGAAAACTTCTCATATCTATGGAGGGAAACAGATATCTTTCTTCATGAAGTACAAAAGCTTCCAAATATATTAAACCAGAGATGACATACTAAGACACATAAAACTGTCAAATGTCAAAGACAGTTATTGAAACAGAAGGAAAAAAGCCACTCATCATATAAAAGACAGTTTCCTAAAGACCATCAGCACATTTCTCAGCGGAAAAGTTACAGGCCATGAACAAGAGGGACAATGCATTCAAAGTACTGAAAGAACTACTTAACAAGACTATTTTATTCCACAAAGCTGTCCTTTGGAATGAAAGCAAGACAAAAACTTCTAGACAAAGAAAAACTGAGATAATTCATCACTACCAGACTGTCTCACAATGCACCATGAAAGAAATTTCTCAACTTGAAAAGGTACTAAACAACAAGAACATATATAAATCTTACTACTAAAGACAAACACAAAAACAAACAGAATGTTGTAATAATATTGTGTTGGCATATATGCCAGTTTTAATACCAGTACATAAGTTAGGAAATAAAAATAGCATTAATAACTATAAACACAGAAGTTTATTCATGACAGAATAACATGAAAAAAGTAAAACCTGGTGACAATTACATAAAATGTGGAAAAGAAGGAAAAAGTATATGTATATGGTTGAAATTAGTATCAGTTTTAAAGATACTGCTGTAATTATAAAATATTTGGTGGGAATCCATAATAACCACAGCAAATATACAAGAAATACCAAAAAAAAAAAGACAGACAAAAAAATTACAGTATCTGCTTTAAAAAGCAATAATCATATATCAAAGAAAGACAAGAATGGAATAAAATAACTATAAAGCAGAAAAGAAAAATGAAAACTGCAAAAGATAGTTCTTATCTATTTATAACTTATATTAATTGCAAATGAAGTATACTCCTCCCAAACAAGCTCTCAATAATAGATTTATTTTTGATTTAAAGATATCCATAGGCAGAAATTCAGTAAAGGATGGAGACATTCAAAACAAACAGAAACCAAGGAGAAGTAACAACAATTACAACTAAACAAAACCGTGACTTAAAAAATTTTAAGAGATTTAAGAACAACATCATATTCTGTATCTTTTCTAAGAAAAACAGAAAAAAAAAGCAATTGATAATAGTTGGAAAACAAAAATGATTTTTTTTACGATATGGAAAATAAATAGCATACTCACAACCAATGAATCAATAAGAAAATCAAAGAGAATTTTTAAAAACTTACTGAAATAAATGAAAATATATATATATTCCAAAACTTATAGAACACAGCTGAAAAAAACTTTGAACAACAAATGACTATATTTAAAAAGGAAAAAAGATTTCAAATGAACAATTTATTCAAGTAACTAACAAAAATGACCAAAATATCCCATGGTCAGAAGAAACAAAGATATACTGAAAATTTTAAATGAAATTAATCAAATAAAAAATAGAAAACATTAGGAATATTTAACAACTAAATTGCTTAGAAAAAATAAGGAAACTTGACAAAACTTTAGCTAGAAAAAATAAGACAAAGTCAGAGATAAAAAAAATTTAGAATAGATACGTGAAAACTAAAAATACTCATGTGGGAATATCATGAATAATTATATACTAACAAATTAGATAATGTGAAATAAATTGGTAAATTAGTAGAATCAATCTACTGACCCTGAACCAAGAAAAGATGGAAAATCAAAACTTATTAACAAAAAGTAAAGCAATTGAATTCAAAAGTTTCCAGCAAAGAGAAGGCCACAGAAGATGCCTTCACAAGTGGCTTAGATACAACCCTTAGAGTAGAATTAATATTAACTCTTAACTCTTTCCCCTAATAAAGAAGAAAACAAAAATAACAGTTCATTTTGTGAACCAATGTGATTCTGATGTGTATGCCAAAGACACAAGAAAACTATAGTCTGATAAAGCTGGTGAACATAGATGCAAAAATACTTAGTGTGCCCAGTTTCAACACTACATTACATGAATACCAAAACATGATTACGTGAGATTTATTGCTATGATGCAAGGGTGGTACAGTGTATACAAAACAGTAAATGCATGAATAGCATTAACAGGTATTGAAGGATAAAAATCACATAATTATCCCTAATGATGCAGGAAAAGTTTTTGACAAAACCCAACACTTATTCATGAAAAAAATCTCTGAACAAAATGAGTTTAGAAGAAAAATGTACTTCCGCACAACCAAGGCCATATATGCAAAGCACATAGCTAATGTTATTCTTATCCATGTAAAACTGGAAGGCTTTTCTCTCAATTTGAAACTACATATTGATATCGATTCTCACTACTAGCATTCAACATAATATTGAAAGTCCTATCCAGAAAAATTAGACAATGAAATGAAATAAAGAGCACCCCAAATAAAAAGAAAGATATAAAATTATTTCTGATTGCAGGTAGTATTGTCCTATAGGTACGCAGAAAAACAAAGAACAAAAAAATGAATTTGGATATGTTTACACATAAAATGACAAATTACACAATCACCTACCATTCCTCTTAATAACAAAGTAATATCCCAATTTGCAAAAAGTGGATGAACCCGCAGAGCATGATGCTGAAGGAAATTAGCCACTTGCAAAAAATAATGCTTTGTGATCTCACTTGTGTCTGGAAACTCACACCATTAACGTCACAAAGGTACAGACCTCAATGAGAAATTAGGGAAGAAGAGAGACACTCATCAAAGGGTACAAGGTTTTATTTATGCAAAATGAATCCTTCTGGAGGTCTAACTCACAGCATGATAACTACAAAGACCATCACCCGTATTACAAACGTGCATGTAATTTTTTATGAGCTTTGTTTTAAGAGTTTTCCCCACAAATAGAAGAAAAAAAAACAATAATGGAAAAGTTAACCACCTTGGTTGTGGTGATAATTTGAGGATGTGTGAATCTTCTACCTATCTATCAAAATGTCAAGTTGTACACCTAACATGTACACAATTTCTGTTGTTCAATTCTACCTTAAGAAAGCTAGAAATTGTGTGAGACAGCAGATACTTAAGAAGGCTCATTCTCTAATGACACAGCAATTTATTTTTTTTAATTCAAATCTTTATTGGTACCTTGTATATTCATTCACATCATGGTCACATTCAGCATTGAGAATTTTAACCTGCTTTACTATATAACCTTCTACTTTCAATAAAAGATGTCTGTAAGTTACAGTGTCTTAAATCCTAACCAGACACTGGTTAATAATGTAAAAGCTGACATGATTTATTTTTTTTATCTAGCTCCAAAACTTCTTCAGACTGTAAAACTTTGTTAGTTTTTCTCCCTTTCATAAATGTACAGTATTGTCAAACACTGAGTGTCCTTAATAGTCATGAACTGCCATCTAATCATAAAGGTTCTCTGTACATAATGAGAAATTATTATTTAAGTTACTACAAAATGTTATCATAGTGAAGCCAAACAAATTCACAAATATTATCACCTTGTTGTTTGTATACAAATTAAATAATGGAGATGAAACAAGGGAGGTAAAAAGTAACGACTGTTTTTAAAGAGTCTATAGCATAATTATCACTCTAATCAAGTAGATACAGCTTAAGTGAATATGCAAAACTTAAAAATTACTGACTCATTGATCACTGATTTTAAAGCTATAGGGTATCAAAGAGGAGACATTTAATGGATAAAATAAACACAACTTGCGAATGTAAGAAAGGTCTTCCTAGAAATGAGATTGACTTCAACTTCTAAAATCTGTGCACATGTAGAGTAGAAAAAAGGGAACTGTGTGGAAGCAGGTCGGTGCAAGAAATCATCAAGGGAAGCAATTACAATATTTAAAAACAAAAGCAAAGAAAGAGTAACATTTCTGCCAAATTACTGTCCTCGTCTTTACCTTTTAATGTACATGTCTGCCTCCAGTCTGACTTGAGTGGCTAAGTGAGAGTGAAGCAATATGGAGATGGAGAATTAAGACTTTCAGGGCAAAATTTCAAAAAGGACTCTTTCCAGCTTTTGTACCAAAGTACAAATTATGACACAAGACAATAATCTTGAGAGCCAAACCTTATGGAGCAAAGCAATTTTTAAATTGCCTTAGCAGTCATCAACATAACAGCAATACAGAGGTCATGATTTTGTCATGGGTTTTTTTCCTCTTATTTTAAGAGAGGCTATGTCTATTTCCTCCATTAGGCAGGTCATGAAATCATTCTCACAGAGAAGGAAAAGCAAATAAAATGCCCAGGTAAGTTTGGGCAGACAAAAACTATCTGTGGTGACAGTTGCACCCTAGATCTGGTTTAGGACAAACTGAGCAGCTAACTTCCACTCAGAGCAGAGAATGGGATAAAGATATTGCAAGGCAGGTTGGGGATGTAGCTTAGTGCTAGTGTTTGCCTGCTTTACAAGAGGCCCTGGGGCTGGATCCCAGTTTCCTTCTTTTTTTTTTTTTTTTTGCCAGTACAAAATTTTATGTAAATATATACAAAATACAACTGTCAACACATTGTAAGAAATTTGTGATAGCAAAAAATATTTTAAATTTCTATTTTAATGTAATACAAGTAGATATTAACAAAAATATGAAAACATCACTCCAAAAATTTCATTAAAAAATAATTAGAGTAACAATATTAAATACAGTGTGGGTCATGGTCTGAAAAGAATATATTTACAGTTGCTAATCTATCAGCTGATCTCCTAAGAAAACTATACCTTTTTGCACAAACATTTTAATTATTAACAAAGCATCTGACATGATATTATTTTCTATTTTACAATATCTAATTATTATTATTTTATTTGTCAGTACGAGGGATCAAACTCAGGCCAGCCCTTGTGCTTCCAAAGTAGGTGTGGTACCACTTGAGTTAAATCCTTGGCCTTTTTTTTTAAATCTTTATTGCTATATTATGAACACACATCATAATCGCATTCAACATTGACAGTTTGTACCTGAATATGGCATGACTTGGTTCTCATTTTTTCCCTTTTCCCCCAGTTTCTTAATAACAAAATCTCACACCCGAGCTGATAAGCCTGGAAATGGGCTTCTGAATACGAGAGCTTGAGGTACCCCGATCATTCCAGAGGGTTCGAGAGGCCTGGGGTGTTCTCCAGAAGTCCTGTGCTCTACGGAGACGGGATCTGAGAGCCGACCACTGGAGCCCAGACTTGAGTATTTCTTTTTAATTTAAATCTTTATTGGTACATGATGAATACACATCATCATCGCATTCAACATTGAGTTTGTACCAGAAAATGAGATGACTTCTCATTTTTCCCCTTTCTCCCCACCCTGCAACCCCCCACTCCTTATATACATAATCTTTGTTTCCTTTTTTCTTTATTACTGTCACATTCTTTTTTCCCCTCATTATTTACTCCTGCACCCTCTTTCCTTTTAAATATTTTCTATTTCACAATGAATTTTGTGCCATCTACATATCCACAAAAGGACACCAAAATTTAGCAATGACTATTCCAGGGAGAAGATTAAATTTTAGCTACTGCATAGCAGAGAAGAGAAAGAGAAAACAAGGGACATTGCACTGACGACAGATTTGGAGATTTATTATTTTTCTTATTAGAACAGGAATGTAGTAAACCCTCCTAAATCCAAATATCATCCAATGGAAAGAAAAACTACATTCCTGAAACTACTGTTTCACTAAAAAATACATTTGGAATTATTGGACCAGATAGAGTTAAACTCAGCCTCTATTAGCACAAAGTGTATGTGTGATCACACCTGAAGATGACCTGGGAGATCGTGGAAGGGATTTGGTAAAGATGAGGTAGAGATGAATTACAGAGTAATACCACAGCTATATATGGGAATAGTCTGAGTAAAATAGAACTTAGACACACCAATTAATATGAAAATACTTGCTAACTCATATATATCACTCATATATATGTTATATATATATATATATATATATGAGTTATATAATTGATGTGTCTAAGTTCTATTTTATATATAAGAATGAAATGTATGTATCTACATATGCATGAGAATGAATAATGAGAATGAAACTTTGCCTGTAATGAGCCACATTGTGGAAAATTCCAAAAATAAGTATTATATGCTTCAAATAACATTTCTCCTCTTGATTTTATTTGACCTCATTCCTTTCCCTCCTCTGTCATACAGACCGTCATTCGGGAAGGGTAAGTTTTCTGCTACTCCAGGTACTTCTCTTCTAAGAACCAGATATTTTTGTCTTTCCCTCCTTGGATAGAGAGTCAAATAAAATTTTGCAGAACAAAAGGAGCAAGTACAGAGTCCAAATGTAAAGAGCTGTGGCGGATCTGCGCTAACAAGGCAACCTGCACAGTCACAAGGAAACGAGCAGGAGACGCGAGCCTGGGAGACTAGAACAGGAAGCTAATTCCTACCAGCAGTTCACTGCAGCTACAGATCCAACGCTGGGACTAAGTTCGCAGGTTCAGACTCCAACAGAGCCACGCAAAGAGGTTCAGGCAACACCTTCTTGTACAGTGGATTGTGTCAGAGGAGAGAAACTGCCAGTTTATGCAAACTAAAGGCAAAACTAAATGTGTCATTAACACGCCTGTCTGCTGACTTGAATGAAGTCAGTTTTATTTTATAGTAAACAAATCTACCATTAATTCACGACCTGCATTGTCTAAGACTAGTCACTATGCAAACATCCTTGGAACAGTGTCATAAAACCTAATCAGTTTGCACAAAAGCCAAGCGTAGAGAATTGTTTCCCAACACAGGCTGCAACATCCTCTTCATAATTACTTGTCATTTACAACTGAGTTCATTATTCACTTTGAGCAATGAGGAGACGTTAAAGACATTTGAGAAGACAAGCTGTCTTCATTTTTACTTTTATATTTATTTTTATCAATGCATGTTTGCAGTACATAATGTTTACATTCATCAAAGTAATTAGGTCCATGTATGGAACACAGTTTAAATCTTTTTATTCCCCTTTCCCCCACCCTTCCAACTCTCTCCATCACTAGATCCTCTTCTCATTTGTCAAAAATCTATCTCCTCCTTTGCTGTGATCTATTTTGTTTTTTTAATGTATTGACACTTTCGGTTTCTCAGACAAGAGATGTTATAGAATATTTAAACTTGTGTGTTTGATTTCTTTCATTTGATAAGCACGGTCTGAAGGGGCATCTATTTTTCTACAGTTTCTCCATTTATCCTTCTTTTCGGTTGTTTGAAGACTCTCCATAGTGGTTGTACCAATTTGTACAATGCAGAGGGGTATCTTTTTTTCTCACCATGTGCACTATTGTTTGATTTCTTGTTGATAGTCATTTTCTCTGGTGTAAAGAAGAACCTCAACAGCATTTTAATTTGAATTACTCTGAAGCCTAAAGGTGCTGAGCACCTTTTCATTTACATATTGACCATTTGTGTGTCTGCTTCTAAAAATTGCCTATTCACTTCAGTTGCCCATTTTTAATATTTTTTATAACTTTGGAGAGTTTGTTTTTTAAAACTTCATTATGTTGAGCATGGTGGCTCATGTCTATAATCCCAGCACTTGGGAGGAAGAAGCAGGAGGACTGCTGTGAGTTTGAGGATTGCCTGGACTACATAGAGAGCTTGGGGCCAGCCCAAACTATAAAAACAAGACCCTGTCTCAAAAAATAATAATAATAAAACTTCTTTACATGTTCTAAATATTTGCTCTCTGAGGAATAGTTAAAAAATTTTGCCATTTTATAGATTGTCTCTGTACTCTGTTGGTTGTTTGCTCTACAGAAGCCTTAAAATCGAATATACTTCCAGTTGTCATGATTTAATTTTATTTCTTAGGCAGTATTTCCTGATGTTATTGTGAATGGTATCATTTTCCCAAATTCCTTTTCTGTGATTTCATTATGTGAATACAGAAACATTATTGATTTTTCTGTGCTAATTTTTTATTTTGCTGCATTAATGAATTTGGCTTTTCATTCCAGTAGTTTCTAGTGGACTTGTTCGAGTCTTGCCTGCAAAGGATTATGTCATCTGAAAACAATAATTTAATTTCTTCCTGCTCCATACATATCCTTCTTATTTCTTTCTCTTGAATAACTGTGTTGGCTGATGATTGCAGTAAAATGCTGAACAGGAGTGGTGACAGTGACCAGTCTTTATTGGTCCTTATTTTAGAAAGAAAGTTTTCATATTTCCCCCTTTTGATTGCCCAGTTGATTTCTTAATGTGACTTAATCAGATTTAGATCAGATCCTTCTGTGCCTGTTTTCTTTATGTTTTCATCACATTTGCATACACATATACATGTGTATCATACCTGATACCTACCTATGTGCAAAAGTGAAGAACCGACCAGGGCTCTAATTTGAAAGTTCCCATCCGTGACCATGTCAAGGTAACCCTCAGTGGAATTGTAGAGTCCATGAAAAACCATAAGTGATATCCTGGAGATAGAGAATTCTATTGAATACAGTATATACCAAGCAGAAGTGACTGATGAAGTATCAAAACTCATAAATAGATTAGAAGCATGAGAAAATATGCTCAGGATATCTACAAAAAACAAGACAGCAAGGAAAATTGCGTTTTTTAGGGAATAAAAGAAGTCTTAGCCAGACGTGATGGTACAGGTCAATAGGTCCAGCTACCAAAGCAGGGGAAGCAGGAAGATGTCACCTTTGAGCTAGGCCAAGGTCATGTAGGAGACTCTGTCTCAAAATTAAAAAGAAGCAGGTGAGGAGTATGGCTCTATGAGAAGACACTAGATTCATTATTCATTTCACTACTGCAAAACAAAAATAGCATAAAAAATATCAATGGGGTTTGAAAATTAGGCTTAGAGGCAAAATAGAATTTCATTAAACCAAATGAGAAAATATTAGAATATTTATGTGATTAGTATTTATCTTCCTTCACTTGAAAACTAGAATTTTACTTCTTTAAATCCACAACACGTCAGTGTGGTAAAAGTCCAGCCTGCACTACATAGCAAAACTTCATCTCAAAAAAAAATTATACCGTATATTATGCTAGCTATTTCTCACATTTTTTGTTTAGTTTTTTGAGACAGTGTCTCGCTTTGTAGTTCAGGATGGCTCTGAACTCAGCAATCCTCCTGCCTCTGCCTCTTGAGTGCTGGGATCACAGGCCTAATCTACCACATCCAGCACTGTGGTGTGTGGTACTGATTGCTGGTAGGCCTGAGTCACCACACCTGGCATTATTGTATGTGGTTACTAGGGATCGAACCCGGGACACTACTCATGCAAGGCAAGTGCCAGAACCACTGAGCTAAATCCGTGGCCCTCTCACATCTTTATTGCAGGACTAAATACATAACAGATACATAAGATACATGCTTGTTGGGCTGGGGAGTTAGCTCAGTGGTTCCGGCATCTGTCTTGCAAGCACAAGGACCTGGGTTCAATCCTTGGTAACCACATACCATACTGGGCGTGGAGACTTACGCCCAGCAGCAATCAGTACCACATACCACAGTGCCGGGCGTGGTGGCTCACACCTGTTACCCCAGCACTTGGGAGGCAGAGGCAGGAGGATTGCTGAGATGTGAGTTTGAGGCTGAGCTCAGGGCCAGCCTGAACCACAAAAGCGAGACCCTGTCTCAAAAAAAAAAAAAAAAAGATGCATGCTTGTTGATCCAGTGATGTATCAATTTGAGCCTAGGTGCTGATAAAAATAGTACATAGTGTTTTCAATGAGTTTCAGTAATATAGCATGGAAAGATAAGAATTTGCTTATACTTCTCACACCATCTCATTACTTTTTCCATTCTCCTATAAATCTGTTTGTTTTGGTTTGTTTGCTTGCTTGTTTAAAAGGTTTTCTTTTCTAGTTATATGAAAAATATCAATGACATTTTAATGGGCTTCACATTGAATCTGTAAATCTCTTTGGCTAATAAGGAAGTGCTTAATGATATTAATTCTTCACAATAACAAGCTTGCTAAGAATGAAATCTTCTCTTTACTATGACTCTGTTTAGGTGAATTACCATCTTTGCAGGTTGCATTATGCTTGGGATGAGCTGTTTTGGCACAAAACACCCAATAGCCAGCCTCTGTGAGAGTCAAGATTCAAATATACAACAGTGTTCTTATTGTTTGCTTCAGAGAATTAGAAATTGTCTTTTATAACTTGCAATGTGTTGTTGTTGTTACTGCTGTTGCTGTAGTTATTGTTGTTTTTAGTCTAGGACGGCCAAACTACATAGTGCCTTTGTAATTTCACAAGAACATTTCGAGAAATTGAATTTCTAACATTGATGCTTCCCATTCTTAATGTGGCCATCATGTTTTCATTTAATTAATTAGAAAATTAGTGTTTGTTATAAGAATATGCCTAAAGCAAAACCTGACTCCAGACACTAATCAAAGAAACAAAAGAATTGACTGCTCCTTGTGAAAAAAAAAAAGAAACTCTCTTTGAAGGTCAATGCCACAGACGAAACGGGCAATGATTTTTGTTGTTCTTTTTCTTAGTAGAGTCAGCACTTTTATTTAGAAGTAAATGGCAGCATCACTTGAGTTTAAATTTTAACCTTTGCCAAATGTCTATAGAAATAATTAACGATATTATCTTAGTCAATTTAGCTAATTAAGCTTATGTTGCATCTCAGTGATTTCCTGTGATTCTTCAAGGATTTTGGAACTTAGAAAAACAATAGGAAAAGTTCATGGATGGCAGGTGGCTGAGCACAACTGAGTGAAAGCTAAAGTCACTCTTATAGAATAAGTCCTGTAAATTCCACCATAATATGACACTTTATGGGTCATGACAGCCCAACACCTTTAAAATGCAATAAACTTCACTCTATTGAACTGAGCTAGGTGCAGTGTGGTGGTTGTGTTTTCCCTGAGCATCCGTGTTTTAGAATTACTTATTCATGTTCTGCTCCTCATTCACATATTTAAATTAATCGATGAATTAATTTGTCTTATTTAATTTTTCAACTCCTCCAGATATAAGTAGTCTATGACTTTTTGGAAACTTATTTTAATGACATGCTGTGAGTCCCTGGGGAATGCAGGTTAGAGTTTAGACTGAAATATCACTATGAAGATTCTTATCTAAGTTTCCTTACCAATGTGCTCTGCTTTACAAATTTCTTTCAGGTAAAATAATAGCTAATGATTTAAAACTCTGTTCTTGAAAATGTCAAAATAAACCCTTTTATTCACACTCCAGTGGAAAAGGGTAAAAATTGCCCATTTCTCTTTCTTTTTTAATGGTAATTTTTAAATTGAAATCTTTATTGGTACATTACATATACACATCATGATTGAACTCAGCAATGAGAATTTGTACCAGTACATGACACAATTTAATTCTCATTTTTCCCATACTCCTACCCATCCTACCACCCCACCCCCTACATACATAAGCTTTGTTTTCTTTATTATAATCGCATTATTTTTCACCTTGTTATTTACTCCTTCACCCCATTTTGCTTTGAGTATTTTCTATTTCACAGTATATAACATACATTCTATAACTCATTTATATCTTCATTTTCTCATACCAGAGAAAAGATATAATATTTATACATCTGTGACCTGTTTATTTCACTTATGAGGACATCCTCAAGGTACATCCATTTGAATATGAATGATTCTATCTTACCATTTTTAATGGCAAAGTAATACACCATTTTATAAAAGAGCCACATCTTCTTTATCCAGTCTCCAGTTGATGAACATTTGGGCTGTTTCCAAGACTTAGCAATCACAAACTGAGCTGCTATAAATATGGGTGTACATATGTTGCTGTGGTATGAATCTTTTAGTTCTTTTGTGTATATACCTAGCAGAGGAAGAGTAGGATCAGATGGCACCTCTAAATGTAGTTCTTTGAGGAATCTCCAAACTGATCTCCACAGGAGTTGTACAAGTCTACACTCCCACAAACAGTGGAGAAGGGTTCCATCTTCTGCAATTTTCATAACCTTACAAATTAAAAAAAGTAAATAGATGTGCAGATGCGTGTGTAGTTTTCATGGGAGAAATGATAAAATTTCACAATAAATTTATTTGTGATGAAGCCATAGGATTTTGTAGCACCGATTTCTCTTGAAAGAAATGTTGCTGTTAATTCTTGAGTCTTCTGCTTCATTCTGAAAATATTTATTTTCCTGGTGAAAGACCCCAAATGAAATGGGCAGAGCTCCCTCCTCAGATCCTGTCCTCAACATATGAAATGCTTGCCACTGTCAACACAGTCTGATGTCACAGCCACGGTCTCATTTGTAGATGCCACTCTGCAATTTGTGAGGTTTACATAAGGGTTATGTGGCATAAATCACTGGCCTTTATCTTTGCTGGGTCCCATCTTTGTGTTATTTACAAGCAAAGAACAATACATAATGTGAGACTGCTATAATTCACCTGGTAAAACATCATTTTCCTGGAGAGCCCGATGCTAGCAGGAAGAGGCACCTCCCTTTATGTGAGAAGAGCCAAGCAGCTCATTTCAGATGATACATCAGAATGATGCTGACTGTGCCTATTATTAATGATCGCTCTCAAGAAGTACAACAGCAGAAGAGGAGATTTCCTTCAGGTTGCACACTGTCAAGACTACATTTGTCTTGCTGTCCTTTAACATAGCACCCTTTCAATTCAGGAACTTATTAAAAAAACATCTTATTAATACTCACTGCTTTCCTGGCACTGTCCTAAGTGCTTCAAACTCAACAGTGAACAAAGAAACAGACACCATGGTCTCTGCCTAGGTTCCTCCAAGGCTGCAAGAAGGGTCTGGTTACATAATTAATCTGGGAAGTGAACTCCAGTAACTAGAGTAGGAAACAGGAAAGGCAAGATCGAGCAGTAGGAGGAAATTAATTTCAGTTTGCATCATTGATTTGGTTACAGCTCAGTGATCAACTCAAGAACAGTTACAGGGGGAAACTTGGGAGGAGCTCAGTGCTCATCTGAGACAGGGAAGGGGAATTTGCACCCCAAATTGTTAAACATTTCCCAGTGGAAAAACAGCTTTCTTCTACATATACCACCATGAATGAATGAACAGACGTGCTTAGGCATCCCAAGAGAACATGCTCCAGAAGAAATCAAAAGCAAATGATAAGCAAGGTGCTATTAAATTATATCTGCATTAAATTCTATGCCACAGCAATGGCTAGACTGAAAAATATTGGCTAAAAAGACAGAAGAGATGAATAAGAGTTTGACGATACATTTCCTGCTCTTGAAAAAGTTTACATTCTAATCATTTTGCTATTCTTTTCTTGTTTTGTTTTGTTTTTGTTTGAGACAGGGTCTCACTTTGTGGTTCAGGCTGTCCCTGAGCTCAGCCTCAAACTCACATCACAGCAATCCTCCTGCCTCTGCCTCCCAAGTGCTGGGATTACAGGCATGAGCCACCACGCCTGGCACTGTAGTATGTGGTACTGATTGTTGCTGGGCGTGAGTCTCCACGCCTAGTATGGTATGTGGTTTCTGGGGATCGAACCCAGGTCCTTGTGCTTGGAAGACAGGCGCCGGAACCACTGAGCTGTATCCCCAGCCCTCATTTTGCTATTCTTAACTTAGACCAAATACTTTTCTTGGAGAGCTTCTAATACAAATGTATTAAGGAAAAATAGCATCACTCAAATAGAATTAGATAGTAAATATCTTATAGTCCTGTTAACTTATGCATTCTTACACAAAATATACAAATAACACTGGGCATGTGTATGTAACCCAAACTACTTTTGGAGACCGAGACAGGAGACTACACTAAGAAAGACTAAGACCTGTCTCCAAAAAGAATTTAAAGGCTAGGATGTCCCTCCATGGTACAGCATCCTTGAATTCAATCCCCACACCACAAATGATAATAGTAAATAATAACAACTTATTCATGGTAATAGAAGAAAGATAAATATATACCTAACTTCATTTTTTTTCTACCATGAAAAATTCCATAAAAATTTTTATTAGATTTGTCTAAGAGGAGTGTTCATAGTTTGTTTTCAGCTGAATCGCTTGTTTTATTTTTCTAGGTCCTATAAAATGGATTAATTTTAGAATCAGTTTCAAAGAAGATTCAAATATTATAGGTATCAAATTCTAAAGATAAAATCTTCAAGCAACAGAGACAGTAAAGAGTGGGTTTTCAATTCTGAATGAGCTGAAAATTCAGATCCAGCCTCTGAACACAATGGGCATGGCACTGAAAGAGTTGTAGAACACATTTGGGTGTTCTCTACCCAAACCATGAGGAAAGAAGGCAGAGATTTCACCATCTTTTCAACATCAATAAAAGAAGCTTTCATGGCATGTTTTAGAGAGCTCTGTCTGCTTTCTCTAGAACTTCAAAGACATAGTGGACCAAGGAGATGTCTGAGAAGAACAAAGGGAAAGTGACCACAGCTGTGTAGCTGCTCTTATAGAAAAGGAAAAAAGATAACACAAGTTTGGGTCCAGCATCTATTCCCAGAATTCTCAGGACATTCTCCAGAGAGTATTAGGCAAGGCATTGTTTAAATTCTGTCCAAGAAAAGGGTGAAGAATGGAAAGAAGTCTCAGACAAAAAAAATCTCTTATTTCTGAAGGAGAAATAATAAATCATCAGCCACAGGAGATACATTCATCCTTATCAAGGAGAACATATTTGAAATATTTCCAGCAATGCAGACAAAAAGAATCACCTCTGGAAATCCCCACAAAAACCCCCTCCAAGAAGAATGATATGGTTTTAAATATCTGCCCAACGTATAAATTCTCCACTTAGAAAAACTGAGCTCCTCGACATCCAAGGATTCAGTCATTCATTCATACATTTATTCACTCATTCTTTCATTCAAGTTTTGACAGTGCTAAAACCCATGTGGTCCAAGGATGAGAAGTAATTCTTCCTTCCTGCCTCCCCTGTGCTACTGTTATTGTGGATAAAGGGAGTTTGGGGTAACAAATGACTGGGAAGGAACTATACCTGCACTTGCATATCTCAAGGGGTCACCATGTCAGGGATAAATATGATTATAGGCAAAAATAAAGACAAAGATAAAAAGATATCATAATCCAAAGTGCAGAAGATGATATAGAGCCCAGGCTGGTTGACCTTATCAACTTTAGGACCAATCGCCAGAGAGCATTCTGAGATTGTTGGATTCTGAGAGTGTATTCTAGACTCAAGAGTCCACGTATAAGTTACAAGAGGCAATACAAGTGTTCAAAGATTCAGTTTCCCAACAGTCTTCCTTGGGTCTCTGCATTCTTACAGGGTGAGAGTTTGACTTTGCTTCCTCAATAAAGAAGCTGCAGGTGGAAGTAACAATTGCCACTGTTTCCAACCAGCTCAAATGAAGCTCTTATATCAACCTCCAAATTGCTGTCTGACCATAATTCTTCAAAATCAAAGGAAGCTAGAACCTGTATGGATGATGGAGACACTACGAGTGTTGACCAATGAAATCAAAGGCACCAGCTGAAAAACGAGAATGTAGACAATCGATAATTTTCTTCTTCTTTGGGACATCAAGTGACTCATTTGAGACATTTTCTCTGAAACTGCAGGGTGTTCTAGAACTATGTCAGCCTCTGTGTGGTACTGAATACATTTTAGGTGGATGAATTGAACTTGTTACACAAACATGGTGATGTGAGCAGACAAAGTAAGTCTTAGGAAAGAGAAGGGTCTTCTGTGTTATCCTAAACACGTCCATATTATTCATATATATCAGATACACCAAAGACACACATGGTGCTAGGAGTTTTGGCCTGCCAAGAAATCCCACTAACACCAACATTCTCAAAAAGGGAATGGTTAGCAAACATCAACCAGAACAGAATTTCTGCTTTTCTGTGAAGTCCATGCTGTTTGGTTCAGGCTGTGATGAATGCTTCTCAGGCCTTCACAAGAGGAAAGCCACACAAACTCTAAGATTTGTCTTTTTTATAAAAGGTGCTTAGCCAAGACAAACTAGCAAAAAGTATGTTTTTACCTGTACACAGAGAAGGAAATTGAATGGACTTTTCTTTTTGCACTTAAAAAATACTCCCTATAAGGGAAGAATAACAAATCTTGAATATTTTATGTATGTGTTCAAAGTATTATTTCAAATGTTCTATTGCCCAGTAAAAAGATTTCCTTTAAATTTATAGATTCCTGTGGCAGCTTAACACTCAACATAAAGGTGAAATACTGCAGAGATAACTGATTAGAATAATTTCAATTTACTTTAATATACCAAATGTCTGATATAAAATATACAGAGTTAATAATCAGCATAAACTAAACTGAGATAAGTATTATCCAGTTTCCAATTTAACTTTACAGATAAGAAAGAAGGAGAGATCATTATATTGCGTTTCCTCCATTTTAATATTTTATGCAGAACTTCATAGCCTTTTAACGCTATGCTTTCTTTTTACCTTGTGTTTTCCCTTAGACAACTATTTCATTTTACAAGGCCTTAGACTTAAAGATCGTGTGACTATTTGTTCATGATGGGCTTCTTGACCTTGTTTGCCATTATATTTAGATTGAATCAGAGTCCCCCAAAATAATGATTTTTCTAAATGCTTCACCTATTGGGTTCTACACAATCTACCTTACATTGAGAAATGTAAAAATCTTATTTCATAGTATCTGCATCCTTTGGAAAGCTTTCACAGGGGAAAGAAGAGAAACAAAACCATTTCTTGTGTCTCTTCAAGATGCAGCCCAGGGCTGCAGGAAGCATTTTGATGGATAGTTATCCATCCCTCCTCCTACTTGATGCAATATCTACTGAAAAACTAATAAAACCATTATCACAAAAGAACCATCTATCTATCAAGCCTATGTTATATCCTAAGCACAAGGCTAAGTACACTATGAACTTGCCCTCTTTTAATTATCAGATTGACGTCAGATGTGGTGGCTCACACCTGTAATCCCAGCACTCAAAAGACTCAGGCAGGAGGGGCTATTCTGGGCAGTCCAATGAGTTCAAGGCCAATTTAAACTGCATGGGAAGACCCTGTGTCAACAAAAATCTTAAGAACAATTCTAAGGTTACTGTCTTCATTAATGTCTTGTAGCTAAGGAAATTGAAGATGAGCCAAAAGAACAAAAATTGGCTAGTTATATCATTAATCTTATAGAATGAAAAATTGTGTCTTAGAAACATCTACATATTGATCTTAACCCCAGTGTAATGTATGTATAGCTAGAGGCTTTGGAAGTTAATTTGGTCCTTAGAGTGGATCCCCTGTTTAAAAAATGAGTGCCTTTATGAGAAGCAGGCTGAGAGGTATCTAGCTGTCTTTTTACCACGTGCGGTTTAACAAAGAAGTAGACTTTCTGTAGCCAAAAAGATGATTTTTACAAGACAGAATTCCCAGTGATGATACCCTGGCAACAAACTTTCAGACTCCAGTTCTGAAAGACATAAAATCAAGCCACTTGTCAGTGATCAAACTCAGGATGTTTTGTTACAGCCATGTAAGATGACAAGTGCAGCAAAAAGGATACACCAACAATCCCACCCAAGACCACCAGCCCTGACCCTCTGGTAGTAAACCACTCCTGTGCTTCCCTGCCCAGTCTCTCAGCCTCACTTGTTTGTGGGGCCTTTGGCCATTTATTCTACCACCACTGTTGGAATCAGCTTTCTATACAAACTAAACAGTATACATGGACTACTCTGAGGAGTTTTGTACCCTTCCCTGTACTGCACACCCCTCACAGCCTGCCCCTGGACTATGCTGTTAATTTTAAGGCATAAGGAACTACTGAAATCTATGAAAATAATCAATACACCATATAAAAATAATTGACCAATGGGAGGCAGAATCCATAGACAAATTCTTTCTTCTACCACTCTGCTTATTTTCTGCCTTTGAAACTAAGTGCATTGTACAACTCCTCAGGACACAATTAGGTAAAATGTAGGAAGTATGCTACCTATGAAGGCATTTTTATCAGGGAATAAGTGCATTCCACAGCTATTAGCAGGGTGAGAATTGAATGAAAGCAAAACATTGCAAATGTTCTCATCTTATAGCACCAGAGTGGCCGGTGCTCAGGAATATGCAGGTCTCACTGTCAGTGCACAAGAGCGATCAGAGTGCTTCTCCCAGACCTGCCCCAAGCTCACCTTATCCCTCCTGCCCTCCCACACTGTGTCCTCCACCCTCTGGAGAATGATGGTTTCTCCTCCTTGGCTGCTCTCCATAATCCTCTCACGTGTGGAATTTAACTCACAGGTACACAGGTGAGGGGCTGGATTCCATTTTAAGAGATCTTAGCCCAGGAAAGGGAAGGACACTAAGTAAGCTGCAGTCAAGCACAAAGGCACATAGGAACATCAGCTTGGATTGGTTCTGACCGATCACCTGGCCAACCAGAGAAATTCTTAAATGCTTAAATTCTTAAATTCTTAATTTTATTTTTTTATTTTTTAATTTTTTTAAATTATATTTATTGATACATTATGAATACACATCATAATCGCATTCAACATTAAGAGTTTGTACCAGAATATAACATGACTTGATTCTCATTTTTCCCTTTCCCCCCACCCTGTATCCCCCCACCCCCTATATACACAATCTTTGTTTTCTTTTTTCTTTATTATTACCACATTTGTTTTCCCCTCATTATTTACACTGACACTCTTTCCTTTTAAATATTTTCTGCTTTACAATATCAATTATACATACTGCAATGCATTTATAACTTCATTTTCTCATACCAGAGAAAAGATATGATATTTACACATCTGTAACCTGTTTATTTTGCTTATGAGGATGTCCTCAAGGTACAACCATTTGAGTATGAATGACTCAATCTTATCATTTTTTAAAAAATCTTTATTGGTACATTACATATATGCATCTTGATTGCACTCCATAATGGGGATTTGTACCAGTATAAGACACAACTTAATTCTCATTTTTTTCCCATAGTCCTACCCACCCTACCGCTCCCCTATACACATACAATTTGTTTCCATTCTTTTTTGTTATACTCTCATTATTTTTCCCCCTTCACCCTATTTCACTTTGAGTATTTTCTATTTCACAATATATAACATATAATTCTAGAACTCATTTACATCTTCATTTTCTCATACAAGAGAAAAGATGTGATATGTACCTATCTGTGCCCTATTTATTTCACTTATGAGAATATCCTCAAGGTGTGTCCATTTAAGTATAAATGATTCAAACTTATCATTTTTTATGGCAGAGTAATACTCCATTCTATAAAAGAGCCGCATCTTCTTTATCCAGTCTCCAGTTGATGGACATCTGAGCTGTTTCCAAGACTTAGCAATCACAAACTGAGCTGCTATAAACATGGGTGCACAAATGTCGCTGTGTATACACAAAGGAATTAAACCTTCCTCTTAAATTAAACCTCTTCATTTAAAAAATATAGTTTTTAAAAGCAGAAAGAACAGCAAAGATGAAGCCTTGAGCCAGGCCCAAGGGTAAAAGGTAGGCAAACTGAGATTCCACTGATAAAGTGACATTGAAGATGGGGATGCCATGATCACAAGTGAGTGTGGCTTTCTAACGTCCAGTAAAAAGAGGTGGCAATCCTCTATGAAGGCCACTGCCAACCCCTCTCCGCTGGGCTGTCTGGAAAAGACCACCAGTGTACTGACTTCACACAAAAGTGTTTGGTTTTCAGAAGCAGCCCTTGCAAGTGCCTGTATAAAGGCTACTGCTCCAGGGCCAGGATCCCAGGAGAGCTGCTCAGAGCTCACCTGTGTCCCCTGCCATCCGCTGAGAGCCTTGAAGCCTCCTGAAACTGCACTGGCAGTTTGGTCCCAGTGAAATCTCTTCTGTGGGTTCGATCTGACGGGAAGTCACCCTTGCACAACCTCGGCCCATTTCTTTGTTCATTTAAGGAGCAATTGTAGCTTCACATGGTCATTTTACTACACTTCCTACTAAACACTTAAAAGGGTTTTTTTTAATTAAAAAAATGATGTTTTTTATGGCAATCATACTGCTGGATAGAGAAAAGCTTATCAACTCCTGAAGTTACACAGAGCAGCTTGTGCATCAGCCAAGAGTAATGCTATGAAGACATACCGACTGAGCTTTTTATAGAGGCACATTTCATACACACCTTCTTATTCAGAGGATCTCTTCAATCAAACTAAAGGCTCTGACTGCTGAACTGCCATTTTTAGGTATAAAATCAAATGGTAACTCATCAGGTAACTACGTTTGGGCCACAGTTTTTCTTCTCACTTCTCTTCCTGCTCTGTGCCTGTGAGATTCACTCTTGAATTCTTAAGTGTTGACTGAAACCAGCAAGTGCAGAAGCAACAGGCAAGAGGGTGGGAAACAGCCTCAGAGGACTGACTCTCTGGGCTGCCTCCCTGCTGGCTTACAACAGGATGGGCGGGTCCCTGAAATGAAGATCACAGTGAAATGAAGATCACAGTCCTCTCTGGGCTCCGCTTTATCCAGGAGATATACCCTCAAGTTTCCTCTTTCAGGCCCACGGGTGTGACTGCTCCTGCTGGCATCAGCTCATCAGATGGGGAGTGCCCTCCCAGTGGTCATCCTGACAGGTGCTGTGCAGATATTTTCAAACTGCAGATGAAGCCATCGAAGGTACCACTGTGTGCTTCTCACAAAAGCCCTGAGAGACACTGTTCCTCATGGCAAGGTTGCTTTCTTCTGACATCTGAAGGAATGTGATGAAAAGGCCACACTAACCTAGCCTTGTATGTCTGGATGTAAAAAGTTATACAACTAATGTCTTATCCTGAAAAGAGTTACCTTTCCAGTGAAGGTAACTTTGCAGTGAAGCTTTTATCAGTGGTAGCAAGCAGGGCTATGACTTGTCTCCAGCAAAACACACACACATACACATACATACACACGTATTTAGAAAATGTAGTAAAACATAACCTGTAATAATATATATATACTGACTATAATTTTATGCCATCAATATAAGCATTAATTATTGTACATTCTGTTTAGTAAGAAAGGATAAAAACTTTCTCTGCTAAATGGCCTCAACTCATAATTTACCATTTCTCAGGTCTATTTTTACCTGTGTTTGCTGTTCTTTTGGTTCTGACATCCCGGTTCTCTCTGCAACACTCTTCCTTATACCTGTTTTGAATGGCAAGCGTGTGAGTCTTGGTGGTCTTTCTCCACATGTGTATCCAATCAGGATGACTTCAACTCTTTGTCACAGTCATTGTTTCAAGTATAACATTGTCAGAACGTGACACTCGCTCAGCAAAGAAATGGATTGGTTCTGCTAAAGGAAAACTATAATAAATCTTGTTTTGTAGTCTTTAATTGGCTGTCTCTAATTCATGATTCAGTATTCAGATATCAATTCGAACCAAGAATGGTTCAGAAATCTCGGCTCTACCACATGAAAGGTTATATTTATGAGCATAAAGATAGAAGTTATCTACAGAAAACTGAAGTGAAATGGAGAGATAAACCCACTGCTGATGGCTCAGGTTCTTCACATCTACACATGGTTTGAGCTGTTTGCTGCTTGTGACTGGCTGACGCTCACCTACTTATAAGAAAGTAATTTGCACTCTGTACATCAAGGTTAAGTTGCAGTTCACCACAAACAGGGGAAACTTCTTGCTAAAGCGTAAGTGTACGGAGGCAGCGTTGGACCAAATTTGAGAGCTAAGACCCAGCAAAACAGAAACAAGATCATCACCTGTACAGAATAGAAAAGGAAGAGGTACCATTGACACTGCTTCCAGAATATGAAAAACTAGGCTACAAACAAAGTAGTCACACTACATGAAAACTAGAGACAGCAGAAGCACAATCTCAGTGGAACTGTGCTGAAGTCCCCTTCACCACTGGGCTTTTCAGTTATAGAATTGTATACATTGCCTAAACTTGTATTGGATTTTTGGTGTTCACTTGCGATCTTATTGACAAGCCTTTTGGACAATGAACTGTGAACTTCCCTTGTCCCTGAGTTAGTCTAGCACCACTCTCTGTCCCTGCCTTTCACTCCTACTACTGGTGTACTGCTTGCTACAAACTGGGGGGAAAAGGCACGCAGGGAGCTCCCTGAAGTTGAAAATTAATGTTGATTTTAAACTGAACTTCTATAATTACAAGAACAAATTCAAGTTACTCTATAATATGACCATGAAATAGTATGTGAGTCTTCTAATGGCTAATTTTCTCACTACTGAGAGCTTATTTCTGCATATCTCATATATATACTCGAGAAGGCTGAACTGCTGGACATTTAATTTCTAGATAAACAGGAAATAATTGTACTTATTGATCCTTCCAGAGTACATGGTTGTGTGCAGTCTTGGAAAGCTTTCCTCCTTCTAGAATGAGGGATGCAGAATAAATACAGTGGATTATTCCTTAAATACTAGGCATTATTCTTCCTTGGCATTTATTTGTTATTCATTAAGAAGTCTGATGCTGAAGCATTCAGAATAGCAAAACTTGCAAGTTCCCAGAAATACTGCTGAATTTTGATAAAGGGATGTTTTCTTTCAGGCATCAAGTATTATGTGACAATACTTTTTGAATAAATTAACAACACTCCCAAAAAATAAAATACCAAAAATGCTTGCTGTCTTGGGCAGTGTGATTTTTGATTCTCTCAAAGAAAAGCTAACGCCCAAAGTGTAATAACAAGAAAAGTTTGAATCAGAATGTCACCAATTTCAAAGATGAATTGAAAAAAGGTTTCTGGGAATTGTGATGTCATGATCTATCAGTATCAGTTCTGATCCCCAACCTGACTCCTAACCACATCGTTAGAGTACACTTCCATAAACAAGTTCTAAGAACTTCTGCAGTTTCTCCTATAGTTTTCTCCACATCTGTTTTTTGAGACAAAGTCTCACTTTGTAATTCAGGCTAGACATTCACTGATTATGTAGCCTAGGCTGGCCCTAAGATTGCAGTGGATCCTCCTGCCTAAGTCTCCTAAGAGGCTATTTAAAGGAATATACCACCATGCCTCTCTCTATGCATTTTGAATCTTATGTCTCATCATTCTAGTTGTACCCTTTTAGGATTATCCTCACAGGGAGACACTTTGAGAGTAGGAATAAAGTTTCATTATGTTACTCCCAGCCACATGAGATATTTTAATGCCCACCAATGTCTAGTAGTCCTAGTAATCCTATCCTTTAGGGTACAATCCTACAGGATCATCTTGCCCCAACTCCCTGCAGTTGTTGCTGTTAAAATGTATACATATACATATATATATATATATATATATATATATATATATATATATATATATATATATACAATTCTGCTATTTCTCTTTCTCTAAGATGACCTGGGAGTTGTATATCCAGATAGTGCTGTAGCCCCAGCCATGGAGCCACCATCCTCTGGTTTAAAGCCTCTTTAACATGTGTATTAGAAATGTGAAGTAAATCTCTGTGTCATTAAGCTACTAAGATTTGGTGTTTATTTTCTCATCATAAAAATAGATTATCCTGATGAACACCAATGTGTAAGAGAAATAACTTACATTTATGTTGTCTATTTAGTTTTCAATCAAATCCACAGAAGTTCCTTATAGTTTGTCATTCTGAGTTCTTTTAAGTGAGCATCAATCAAGCCAGTATATTTATTTTTCTGTGTCTCACAGCATCAGTGTGGTTTGTTTGCCCTAGGTGAGGAGGTTCTTTGTAAAGCTTTATAGGAGGTTCTTAAACAAAAATCAAATCAGATTTCAGAGATTTTGAGATGTGGGCTTTTCCATTTATTTATTCTATAGGGTAGCAGATAATGAGCCTTGTATGAAATCTTTGTATTTCTGGAGGCACAAATACATAAAAACTTCTCCATTAGGTTAAACTTAGGATTTCTGAAGGGCAGGATCATAAAATTTTAACATCTAAGAGAAAAATGAGAAAGTCAGATAAATAGTATTTTTAGTCTAATGAAGTATTAAAATACATAAAATAGTTCATTAAACTAACTAATACTTCCTCTCATCCCAAACTTTGGTTCAGAGTCCACATCATATGGGAATGCTCAACTGTCTTGTTAAACTTTTTCTTTCCATGCTTTGACCTCACTTAAACTGTGAAAAGGAAAAATGCAGACTCTTAAGAAAAATCTTTGCATCGTTAATTTTGTTACAATATTTGGAGAATTTCCACCACTGTGAAAGAACAAATTATCATGTTAATGCATGTCCATTAAAAGTTTAACACCCACATCCTTCTAGCTTCTTGCATTGATATCAGTCCTGCGTAGGTCATTTCAACTGTTCCTAACAAGCAGTCGATTACTGATAGGTTGTTGATTTACATCACCCCAGAACTTTAAAACCCCTATCCTGTTTATTTCACATTCCAGAAATATACATATATAATAACCTTTGCCAGCATTACTGCCAACAGTGATGCTAGAAATTCTATATAATGCCACTATAATGTTGAAGACACTTCTTTTCATGGACTATTCTAAGGAACAAATATATGTCTCCAGGAGCCACTTTTTGTTTTAGATTTCTACCCCCTAGTCAGTCTCTGGGGGCATGGTTTATGAAAACAACCACATAACATCTCTCCCTGCTGTCTCTTTATCAATTGGAGAATTCACACTAAATTTTTAGAATAATCTTTGTTATAGTCTTGACTTTCTTAACTCCTTTTGTTTTAACCTTTTTTGTTTTGATTTATTTGGTTTGGTTTTCTGTTTTTTTTGTTTTGGCAGTATCAGGGATCAAACTCTGGCCTTTGTGCTTCCAAGGTAGGTGTGGTACCACTTGAGCTAAATTGTCAGGCTCTTGACTTTCTTTACCTTGCCATATTTCTCCCAATCCAAACTTATGTTTCACTCATGATGCTTCACTGGGAGGCACATTCCTCTTCAAGTGCATTAGTTCCAAAGCTAAAGGGAAAAGGTCTGGTTTAGTGCACAGTTTGCAGAAGTTTCAGTCTATAATCAGCTGGCTTCAGGGTTGGGAAACAGGCATCGAAGAGAGGAAACAGTTCACGGCATCCACAAAGTAGCAAAAGCAACGAGAGCTTAACAGAGTATCTTTGTCCTTTTTGTCCCATCCAGACTACAGGGATTATGGTGGCACTAAACCAGCCACTCTCATCTAGTGAGTTTAGTAACCACATGCCCTTAATCCCAGAATCACACACTCCAGACCCAGCCACTTCCCAAGGAGAAAGTTTCACCTCATCTGTGTGAGGCTTTGGGAGACATCTAACCTCAAGCCACATCACCAAGTGAGCTCTGGAATTATGGACAAGAACTTTGACTGTGCGGCTGATGCCAGGAACCTCTTAGTTTTCCTCTTGCTTTACCTTCTCTAGTTTTCAAAAACCAACTGAACAATTATTTAATTATAAAAGTTGTATTATGCCAAGCAAGTTCTTTATTTTCTTTTTATATTAATAATGCTATTTATTGAGCATGTGGTCATAATGTATATCTACTATGTACACATAAATTTTGAAAAAGAAAATTGTTAACTAACCAACACAGTGAATTTACCTATTTACATTTGCATTATAGTTACTTGTGTGTGTATGTATGTCTTGGATCACATACACTTGCCAAATCAGTTTTTAAAAGATTGTGTTGTTCTTATATCTGTGTGTCTTTCACCTTACACAGCACACAAAATGAACATAGCATTCCTTTATGAACATGCTCTGAGCTCCAGTTATGGACTGTATGGATTATAAGACAGATATAATAGATAGAAATAGAACAACAGATAGATAAGGGCCAGGGATTTAGCTCAGTGGTTCCGGTGCCTGCCTTGCAAGCAGGCACAGGTCCTGAGTTCAATCCCCAGTGCCACATGCAACAATGCTATATGTGGTGGCTCACATCTGTAACCCCAGCACTCAAGAGGCAGGGAAGGGAGGATTGCTGTGAGTTCAAGGTTAATTTGGGCTAATAGTGAGTTCAGGGCCAGCCTGAACTACAAAGAAAGACCTTGTTTAAAAAAAAAAAATAAAAAAGATAAGATCAACTGCTGGAAATACTACAAATACTACTATAACAAAAGTTAGATCCAGGAGGATAAAACTAAATTTATCATTAACCCAGGATCCTAGAGAACTTAGTTTTCCTTTCTAGACCTCAGATTTATCACTGATAACAGGAGAGTGCTAAGAGTATGTAATTTTGGTTACTACTTTCATATTAAAATCTTTTCATGGATAATTACCCAGTAAATTTAGTGCTGTAATTCCTCAAGACTCTATTTTCCCTCCTTATAGCCATTGCCTTAAATATCTTTAAGCAGCTATCCGTTTTTCTTTTCCCTGAAAAGTTACATGGGCTGAAGCAGAAACATACAGAGGAAGATCAAGGAACCGTCCAGAACTTTGATCTTTAGTCTCTAGATATAAAATAGCCTAAGGATAAGAAGCAAAAGAAAAGCAATATGAGACTAGGCAGCCTTAAGGAAATGGATGATCGGCAGGGGGGAGAAACCTGGAATAAACTATTTTGCAGAGAGTTTTTGAGCAAAAAGTTGAGGCTTTGAAGTGAAGGAAGTTGTACAGAAGAAGAAAGTAGATGATTCGCCAAATGGCAGACAGAAAAATGTGAGGATAAAATGGATTAGATGTTTCTGGAGGACTGCAGAGTAGGTAACTCAAATAAGACCTTCTGAAAAACCATGACTATTAAGCCATTTTCATTTTCAATATAGACTGGAGAAATTCATTTTCTGATACTGTACTATGAAATATTGAAGGCAGTCAAGCATGGTGGTCAGCAAAATGATAATATTTTAAGATTCTGACCCATCCAAGTTTGAATTTCAACTCTACCACTGTCCATACGACTTTTAAACAAATGTTCCAGGCCTCATTTTTCTCATCTACAAGCCCTGTACAGGCTGGGGATTTAATTCAGTGGTTCTGGCATTTGCCTGGCAAGTGCAGGGTCCCAAGTTCAATCTCCAGTACCACATATCACGACACTGGGCGAGGTCATTCACGTCTGTAATCCCAGCACTTGGGAGGCAGAAGAAGGAGGGTTTCTGTGAGTCAAGGAGAGCCTGGGCTACATAGTGAGTTTAGGGACAACCTGAACTACAAAGAAAGACCCTGTCTAAAAACTAAAAGAAAAAAAATTAAAAAAAACCAACGACCTGTAGCTACTGTTAAGGTTATGTTGATGATTACATCCCATAAAGCATAAAGACTCTTAGCTCATTTGTGATAGATCCTTATTAGTTATTGTTAGACATGAGGAAGATACTGAGGGGTTCCAAGGAAGAGAGAGATAGGGTACAAACACATCAGAATCAGCCTAGGGAAACCCTATTGCTGATAAATGTTGTTGCTAAGAAGCTTTAAAATTATAAGCACTAAGGAGCAAGATTACAGAGAAATTCTGGAGGTAAATTTGCATCCAAACTAGGAATTAAAAACAGCTTCAAAATATGTGAGAATAGACAGCCAGGTTCCAAACTGAGAAACTGGCAGAAAGACATCCCTCTTTTGTGTTTTTTTCATTATTGTACCTGCCAAGGAGTGAGAACACTATTCCATGCCATCCAGTTTAAATAACAGAGACAAAAACATCAAGAGTGCTTGTTTTTATAGTTTAAGTAGGGAGAACATTTGATGTTATCTTTCAATTGTTTCTCTTTTTGGCTTTCAAAAGATTAAAAGATATGAGAGAGCTTTTTAAAGGTTTTTTTTTCTTTTCTCACGCAATAGGAAGCTGAAAGAAAAATATAGTTGATTGTTTTAAGTATCTTCAAAATACTTAGAAATGTACCCTGAAAAATGTTTCCTTAGCTGATATTCTAATTAAAACAATGATTTACATATTAATGATCATATACAGAGACTTTAAAACCCTCAATGTGCATTTTGAATGGTTTGAATCTAATATATATTATATATTATTAGATATAATATATAATATTATAATATATAATATAATTATCTAATATGTATAATATGTGTGTGTTCATAACATTTGCATAATTTCAAATCTAATTAGAGCACTATGAGAGAAAACACAGAGAAAATACATAACAACATATCTACTAAAAAACACTATTCCACAAAAGATAGACTTTAAGATATCCATTAGGTGTATGTAGGAGAAAAATTACATCTTTCTAGGATTTGTGTAGCAGTTCAGCATTAGTCAGCTTTCTCTCATTACAACAAAATAGCAGAGATAATCAGCTTATAGGGGGAAATGGTTTACAGGGACTCACTTTTGTGGAGGTTTGATCCAAGACTCAATGGCCTCATTGACCATGAGGCAGGACATTGTGAAGAGGATGTCAAGGGTTACCAACTGCCAGAGAGCAAAGGGAATGCTGGAGAGGGCTGGGGGTTTCCCAGTTACCTTCCAGGGACTCACTTCTCAGTGCTCCAAAGAGCTCTCACCTGGCCCTGACTCTTCTTAAAGGTTCTGTCACCTCTCACCACTGATACTCTAGGTCCTAAGCCTTCACCACCTGTACCTATAGCCAGCCCTAAAGTAAGGTGGTTTCTAAATTTTCTTTTTAACCGCATTTTCTCATTTTCCCCATTGTCATGCAACAAAGTGGTATGAACTTCACTGGTTGGCTGCCAGATGCAAGTGAGAACAATGAACCATTCAAGGTCAGAGACTCAGAAAGAGGCACTCTCATATACTATTTGAAACTCCCAAGAGAAGTATTCTTATTTTCATATTGCTACATTCTGATTTCAATGGAAAAAATGAGCAAAAAATAAAGAGCTCTTTATTTTCTTGAATCTGTCTTTACTTGAGCTTTATCACATACCACTTTCTAAAAAAAGAATACCCATTTTCATAATAGATAGCAGGTTGATGCAGGATTCTATTTTTCTTTAAGTACTTCATGATATTTTTTTCAAATATTAACCTCAATAAATATATTAAATAACAAGAGTGCAAGTCCATTCAGATTTTTTAATAAGTGAAACAAACAAAAAGTTGAGCTAAATTGATTTTAGTGTGGTTAGTTACTATATGTACTTTAATTACCTTTTATAAATCTTCACCTTTAGAACCAATAGTTCAATCAACATAATGACACTCTTGTGTAAAAGGTTTGGTTTTGGCATCATGAAAAAAGATGAAAAAGTAAAACAATAAACTTCTAATATCATAGAATTATAAAGGTTTTCATCAATAAATTTGTAACTCAAGAAATACTAATCAGAATAAATTTTAGGGACATAAAAGCAAAAACATAAAATGAGAACAAAAAAGATACCATTGACATCTCACAGAGAAAATAAATTCAGAAATGGACCCATCAGAACCATCCAAAGTGAGGGAATTTCTTTAGTTATAAAAATTATAATCTTTCTTTACTTATATATAATTATATATAGTATAGTTATCAATTGAAATGGCAAACATTTAGTTTTATATTTTCTCATCTAATACAATCTTCACTTCACATTACTTTATCTGTTTGAATTAACACAAATAACCAAAAAGTTTCAGGAAAATAACCCACATTTTTGTAAGATATAATTTTTAAAGCAAATTTTTCTTAAGAATTGATTTTTTTTCTTACTTTCCAGAAGAAAATCTTTTTGATTACAACTTTCGTAACATGCAAATTTTTCAAAATGCTAATCTTTCTCACTTACCACTAATTTTCCCCTCCCCTTACTGATTCTCCCTTGTCTCGGTCCTCCCCTCTCCTCTGTCCTTCCCTTCTCCTCTCTCTCTGGCTCTGTCTTTGATCTGTCTCTCTGACTCTGTCTCTGTTTCCCTCCTCTCTGTCTCTGTCTTTCTGCTTTCTATTCAGTTTACAACAATTAAAGTAGAATTTTCTAAGAAACCCTTGAGATAAGCAAGGTTGTAAAAAAGCTACAGTTGTCAACAGGACTATGTCAAGAGGGACGTAAATAATGACCCAGAGAACACAAATGACCAAGCTCTAAGGTTTAACCATGGACTTCTGGCCTGTGTTCATGTCATTCTGAAGCTTAACCATTATACAGATCTTCTTGAACATTCATTTAACTCTCAGATACTCAAAACCTGGCAAAGATGGGTGATTCCAAGAAGGAATAATTTATGATATGCAAGTTTTCAAATTTTATAAGTAAAACTTCTCTCAGCAGCCACTCCAACAAGTGACATGAGCTTCCTTCCTCATTTTAAAAAGCATTTTAGTGACTAATGTTAACTCATATCATTCCTAAATTACATTTCTTTGGTTAGCATTTCCATTGTAAATATCTGAAACTACCTTTAATAGGTTGTTTTGTTTTGAGACAGGGTCTCACTTTGTAGTTCAGGCTGGCCCTGAGCTCACTCCGTAGCCCAGGATAACCTCAAACTCACAGCTATCCTCCTGTCTCTGCCTCCCAAGTGCTGGGATTACAGGCGTGGTTACTGATTGCTGGTGGGCATGAGTCACCACAACCAGCATTGTAGTATATGGTACAGGGGATCGAACTTGGGACTTTGCACTTGCAAGACAGGCACCAGAACCACTGAGCTAATTCCGTGGCCCTATAGTTATTTTATACTTAAGAAATTCTCAGTTTTAATTTGCTTGGTGTCCTACTGAATAATTCATTTTTTAAAAATTATAATACTAAATGTTTCAGAGAATCAACAACTTCCAAAGAAAATTCTTGATAAAGATTGCTTAGATCATGGAGATGTATTGAAAATTAATTAAATTTCATTCCGAGAAAGAAGATATAAGCTGTAAAAATAGGTATCCAATCTTCATTTTATAAATTATTTACTCTCAGGGAAAGAATCATGCTTGTAAACTGATAGATATTTGTCATGAACATCTCTTCAAATAACACTGTCCAGTACTGAAGTGTGGTGACCATTCTGAAGATACATTATCAATAATTTTCAGTCCCTAATTAACAAATCCAAAGATTTCTTTTTTAATTTTGAATTTTTATTGGTACATTATATATACATATCATGATTGCTCTCAACATTGAGAATTTGTACCAGTATATGACAAAACTTAATTCTCATTTTTTCCCATTTCCCTTCCCACCCCACAACTCCCTGCACCCTATATACATAAGCTTTGTTTCCTTCCTTTTATTACCATATTATTTTCTCCTCATTATTTACCCCTACACTCCATTTCCTTTTGGATATTTTCTATTTCACAATGTCTACTATATATTCTAGAACTAATTTACGTTTTAATTTCTCATACCAGAGAAAACATATGATATTTACACATCTGTTACCTAGGCAACACCTCCCATTATTTATATCCAAGGTGGCAATGTTATTTTATCTCTTCTTGTTTATCTGAAATCTATCTTGTTTTCTAACCATAATCCTATTCATGCTTCATATCAGAACCAAGAAAATTCAGTTTTAAGCTCCTATTATATGGCTGATTCTAAGCTAACTGCTAGAGGCTCAATAGTAAGTACCATAAAGTGGGCATAAAACTAACTTCTATAATCCAAACTCACTTAATAGTAAGGATATCATGTAGTCAGTTGATTCCTGTAAGCAGAAGGTACCTGAAAATGGATTGAAATTACTCAAAAGGATTCTCTAAAGAACTGAAAATGATCAAAGGCAAGCAACAACTTGAGAGGTGCTTTTTCATGACAAAAGGCTGTTGCAGTGGTTCAGAAAGATGATCGGTGTCTTTCCACAATGAATTATTCCCACCCCTCCCAGTTCAAAGGGGAGAGGTGTGAAAGCGATGGCTACTCCAGCCTGAAGGGATAGGTTATTTTTAAAATGCATTATTTAAGATGGTGCCCTTCTAAAATGTGAGTCCCAATGATGGCTTATCCTTAAAAATGCTATAAATTATTTAAATAATCATTCTGATCTTGACCAAATATCAAAGAAAATGAGGAATAAATATTTTTGAGTTCATGTAATATGATAAAGATAATATTACAATTCTGAGTGAAACCTAAAGCATATGAAAACTAGAATCATTTCATGTATAAACATCCATGTAAAGAGCCTCAATAAATGTTAGCAATCAAATCCAGCAATATTTAAAGGGAGAATGCATCACAAGAAAAGGGTGTTTATCCCAGGAATATAACCGTGTTTCAGATTTAAACATCAGTCAATACAATCCTATCAAAAAGAACTCCACTTCTCCGCAGCCTCGCCAACATTTGCCTTTGGCTGATTTTGAAATGGCAGCCATTCTATGTGGAGTGAGATGAAATCTCAATGCTGTTTTCATCTGCATCTCTCGAATGACTAATGATGTTGAGCATTTCTTCATATGCTTCTTAGCTGCTCTTACTTCTTCCTCTGAAAAATATCTGTTCATTTCAGATGCCCATTTTTGAATTGGGTCATTAAATTTGGGTGGGCTGATTTTTTTTTAGCTCTTTATATATTCTAGATAGTAGCCCTTTGTCTGAGGAACAGCTGGTAAAGATTTTTCCCACACTGTTGGTTGCCGTTTTGCATTGTTGGTGGTTTCCTGTGCTGTGCAGAAGCTTTTTAAAAGAATGAGGTCCCATTTGTTTATTTCTTTAGCCATTTCCTGTGCTATAGAAGTTTTGTTCATGAAGTCTTTCCCTAAGCCAATGTCTTCAAGAGTTTTACCTAACCTGTTTTGCAGTGGGTTTAGAGTGTCCACTGTTGGTGGGACTGTAGACTCGTACCACCCCTGTGGAGATCAGTTTGGAGAATCCTCAAGAAGCTAGGATTGATGATCCCATTTGATCCGGCCATTGCCCTGCTAGGTATATACACACAAGAATTAAAAGACTCATATCACAGTGACATATGTGCACCCATCTTTATAGTAGCCCAATTTGTGATTGCTACATCTTGGAAACAACCCAAGTGTCCATCAACTGGAGACTGGATAAAAAAGCTGTGGTTCTTCTATAGAATGGAGTACTACTCTGCCATAAAAATGATAAGTTTGAATCATTTCTACTTAAATGGACATACCTTGAGGATATCCTCATAAGTGAAATAAATAGGGCACAGATAGGTACATATCGCATCTTTTCTCTGGTATGAGAAAATAAAGATGTAAATGAGTCCTCGCATTGTATGTTATATATTGTGCAATACAAAATGCTCAATGTAAATAGGGTGAAAGGGGAAAATGTTGAGATTGTAACAAAAAAGTAAGGAAACAAATTTTATGTATATGGGGGGGTGGTAGGGTGGGTAGGGCTATGGGAAAAAACGAGAATTAAGTTGTGTCTTATACTGGTACAAATCCCCATTATGGAGTGCAATCATGATGTATAATATTTAATGTACCAGTAAAGATAAAAAAAATAACTCCACTATGAATAACTTTCTCTCTATGATGGGAGTTTCAACACATTCAATTCTAGATTTTCTATAGAACTGTGATTATGTCTATTTTATAAATGAAGAAGCAAAGATTAAGTGAGATTCAATAAGCGACCAAATTATTTGTGGTTAATATATCACAGAAAAAGAAGAAAAGATTTTCTCTTCCATATCCTAAGAAGAGGAGAAAACATTTTTAGCACAGGTCTTCCTAATCCTAAATTAATCTCTCCACTGTGGCCTGTATCTTTTCTCATTGCAGAGATAAATCTCAATGGTAGGAAGAATCTACACAAACAGGTGAAAAGGTAATGAGATTCTCTTTAATAAATTGCTTGTGTTGCCTCCAGTACTACCTTTACCAATGTCCCTTACTTTCTGAAGTAAAAACTTAATCCAAAGCAGAAGGTTTCATGCTGTGGGACCCATAACAATGTTCTATCTTTCTTTCATAGCACCAACTACCCAGAATCCAGGCTCCGTAAGAGATTTGTAACCTTTAAATATGAAGCATCAGATATACAAAAGTTCCCCCTTTTGCATTTGGATAAGGAAAATCTATCACTCTCTGAGGGCCAAGGGAAGATGCAAGTACAAAGCGTTCACACCCAGCTTCAGAGGACACTTTCTCCATTCAACAAACAAAAGTAACATGGCAGCTCTAGGACTTCAATGCATGTAACTGAATCTCATTACAAGAACAAATAAAACACCCTTCTCTATATAAATGCCCATGAATACTCTTAGACTGTCTCTTTAAAATCTTCAGAAGCCTTCAAATGAAAATATCATGAAGGACAAAGTAATCCAGAGCATGAAAGCTCCTGGGACGTGGGATTGAATTCTCTAGAAACTGAGATCAAAGTCATTCTTTAGAAATGCTTTTAAAAGCCCATCTCAGAAAACTTGCCAATAGTGAAATTCATGAGTGAAATACATAACACTTTTTAATATTTGAAAATATTTTAACAAAGGACCTAGTCACATGCATGTATACATAAACATATTTAAAAACTATGTCTATATCTTTATTATCTATATCTGTATCTCTCTTAAATGACTTCAGGAATTCATTCTCTCTCTCTTAATAATAACTTCTATTGTTGAATTTTCCTGATTCTCAGTTTCCAGATTGATATTCTAGGATATTTTTTCTTCTTTCTAGTGAATATTTTACATTTTACCCTCAAAAAAGGACAACCATTTATAGATCCAGCAATATCAAAGATAATCACATTGGAATGAGATACTAAGGAAAGAAAAACATATATGTAAGGATATCTCAAAACTAAGATGTAATTTCTAAAATTTAGTTGGATGTAGAGCTTAATAACTATCTGAATTGCTTGCTAAACATAAATTCTCTTCCTCCTTCAATGAGTAGATTCCAGAAGGAACCTGCATTTTAATGAGTATCCTGATGATGAACACATATATGTAGTCATCTTTTGCACTAGATTATAATGAGTAAAACAGTTCAAGATTTCACAGAGACTGACTTTCCCATGGTGTTCGTAGAGGGACTGTAATCTCTGGCCATCAGGCAGTGAAATGCCAAAGTATATCATGCTGTGAATGAAATGTTTCAGGAGACAGGTTCTTCTAGACATAAATCTTCAAGGAAAAGTTTAATAGTATATATCTATAAGTTGCTAAAGGAACCCCAACTACTAGCACCTCTGCAATTTTTTCCAAGCAAGTTCTAAGTAAAATCTACCTTCGATAGATCCCTACCAATTAGTAATGGCCCACTCTGCAAATCTCTCATCTCCAAACTTCCCCAAAGCCCAGTATGCTGACAAAGTGAAGTTATTTAAGTATTGTCTGCACCATTTTTTCACTTTAGTCAACATCTCCTCTGTAACACTACTCCCATCCCTCAGCAGTGATTCCCCTTCATCTTTCTCATTTATGTTCACATGACCCCAAATCTTTCATGAATGAAGCAAGGATAGTAGATGAAGAAAGGTCAGCTCCTCTCCAGAGTGCAATGGTTTCCCATTCAGTTAACTGCCATATTGATTCTAGCAGTTACCAGATCTTCCAACATCTTATCACATACATTCAGAAAGTCCCTGTCTGGCCCAAACCACACTATCATATTTCATGTAAGCCTCTCCTTTCTGTTTTGCAAGTATTCCAACAAAGTTGTCAGACCCTGTTAAGGAAATGAAGTATAAATGTATATCATGAATGCAAATATAAAATCAAATCAATGTTAGGTCTTCAATACATTAAATTCTTGTCTAATCTAATTACAGTCCCCTTAAATATCCTTCCATTGGAAAACACCTTGTGATTCTCAAAAGGTAGTGGAAATCTTGCTGTGGACATTACCATGGCCAAGGACAAAGAGCTGAGACTTTATCAGTGTTAATGAAGTGGTAAGATCTACTTTCCCAAGCAGTTTATGATTTTGTACATCTATGAGAAGTATCAAATATGTGTGTGTGTGTGTGTGTGTGTGTGTGTGTGGTATGGATCTGTATATCTGTATAGAATGTAAGAATCTTAACTTTCTTATAGTCAATTTTACTGATTCCTATCTTGGCATGTGTTATCTGCATTTTAAAGTCACTTTACTAGTTTGGTATAAGTTCTCAAATGAATTATGAACTCACACTGAAAATGTCTGTCTCATAAGAATACATTTTTTAAATATTCAGAAATGTTTAAGCCAATTTTTAAATTATAGGTAGCTGAAACTTGTCAAGACAACAATATTTACACTCTGGAATTTGGCAACTACTACACAAAAGAATATTTTGGCCCAAAAGAGCTGGTGTAGTATCATATCTGTGGCTATACTCAATAACTCAATAACTATAATGCCGTGTTGTGTTCCATGCCTTAGAAAGCCTACTGTTCTTCTCTCTGTTAACAAAGAGAATTCTCTGAAGACTATGCTTATGGCTTGGATGATAAATTTTCCTCTATATGATGGTTTTCCCTCTCCTCCAAAACTTCAGCTATTTGTATCAACACAGTAGATATCTTACTCAAGTTCAACCAATACTTAAACAGTGAAACAGCCTAGCTGTAGGAATTAAAACATCCAGAGTATGTGATTGTAAACCAACAGCTGAGTAAACAATTTTTTTTTTCATCACTGAAGACAAAAGCATTAGGTTAATGGGAAAAGAATTTAATCGAAACTGATCTAAATATACAAATGCAGAATAAAGAAGCGACCAAAGGGTGGATTATGACTTTGTACAGTCAAAAATATGGGTTTTACTTCTAAAGAAGAACACTATCCTTAATTCAGACTCAGGTTCTAATGTATGACATCACCAGATGTGTCACGATGCCTGTGAGATTTTAGTCTCCATTTGTAGCCTATCAACACATGATTTTAGTTTACTTTGATTAGTTCCCCTGTTAATAATGCCCATAAAACCAGATTCAAGTCCTATTCATAACCTATTAATACCCTTCTTTGGTGATATGTTACAGAAAATGAGAATCAAGATTTGTCATATACAGGTACAAATGCTTGATGTTGAAGGCGACCTTAATATATGTACAAATGTATGGATAAGAGCAATTAAAAATAAAATAAAATTCACAACCTACCCAACACCTAATCCACCATCAGTACTTTTATCTGCATTCCCCTTATATTTTATATTTGGATGGCTCATCTAGTTTAATAACCATTTTCTGGAACCAATTCCCTGTTTTCTCTACAGTAAAAGACCCCTGATGTTTCCTTGTTCAGGCTTTGTTCATTTATATTGACATCCCTTAATTTCTAATCTATGCACTTCTTTATGATACTTTCTCAAGAGTCTGTTGAAAAGGACAGATTATAAGCACATTTTAGACAACTCCTAATGATTAACTAAAAACTTACTACTGCTGTTGGTCCTATGCAATAGATTTACCTCTCCACTAAACCTGAACTTAAAAAAAAAAAAAAAACTCAATCAGATGTCAGTGTCTGGCTAATTATGAACTCCTTGTCAATGGACTGTGTACCCAACATTCATCTTCAGACACAATTCACCAATACATCATACTGGAAACAATAACAAAGGTGCCAGACATGTCACAATTCCCACTTTACTTCATCCTGAGTAAGAAAAGAACAACAACTTTTCCTTCGTAGATAGCCACAAGATAACATAGAACATAAGACCCAAAAATAAAATCATAAAACCAAAAGAATAATGGAACAGTATAGGGCAAGGGCATCCACGAGAGGCCATATAGAGAAGAAAGCATTGTAATGAATGGGTATCCATAATTGTTCTGAAGACTAGAGTACAGAGAATTCCATTTAAAAATGTCAAAATCACAGATATTTAAGATGCGATTATTTGCTTGTGAACATTAGGATAGGATTCCATACTAGCTGGATATGCTGTGAAACACAGGTCGGTAGTAATCTATTTGGTATAGTACTCTGACCACCAGTATTTTAAACATGACTTTCACTGTTCTGTGTTAGTCACTTGTCCATCACTGGATTAAAATATAGGATACCCACAGTTTAAAGGAGGAATATTTGGCTCAGAGTTTCCAGTCCTCTAGATTCCTGATCCTCCAAGATCAGCTGACTCTGAGGCAGAAAGCTATGGTGAGAGGACATGGCAGTGGAAAGTTGCTCACCTTGGGGAGATCAGAAACAGAGAGCATGAAGTGAGTCAAGAGGAGCAAGAATACACTCTTCCAGGTCATGCCCATGCAGATCACCTTTTCCCCATTAAGTGCCACCTCCCAACAGCACATTTAGCACCTCACCAGTGTACTTTCTCGTGGTCCACTCATCTTCCAAAGCCCCACCTCCAAATGGGTGAGATTTGGGAGGAGATATTTTTTATTTAAACCACAACATTGTGATTAAAATGATAGTGATAACTGTATTTCTCTGAAAATATGACATATCTCAGACTTTTACAAAATTTGATAGACTTTCTTCTTCAGCCCAATTATACAAAACAGATTGATTTGAAACATTTCTCCACAAAGTGGTTAACATCTAACTTAAACAACAGTGTCGGGTTTACCACTAGAATTTCTCCTTAATCACGCTTATTTGCTGATAATTAAGATTAGTCTCACTTTCACATGGATTATCAGAGAATCAGAACGTTAAAAATTAAAAGTAATATGACTGAAGTCCATCTCTCTTTTTTTTAAAATCTTTATTGGTACATTACATATATGCATCATGATTGCACTCCATAATGGGGATTTGTACCAGTATAAGACACAACTTAATTCTCATTTTTTCCCATAACCCTACCCACCCTACAACCTTCCTATATACATAAAATTTGTTTCCTTTCTTTTTTGTTATAATATCATTATTTTCCCCCTTCACCCTATTTTACTTTGAGCATTTTCTAGTTCACAGTATATAACATACAGTTCTAGGATTCATTTACTTCTTCATTTTCTCACACCAGAGAAAAGATGCGATATGTACTTATCTGTGCCCTATTCATTTCACTTATGAGGATATCCTCAAGGTATATCCATTTAAGTATAAATGATTCAAACTTATCATTTGCCATAAAAAAATGAAATCCATCTCTTAAAGGAAGGTGTAGAGATGGCTCAAGTTCAAGGCGGTAGAAATCTAACCCAGCGCTGTTTCTCCCTTTTCTCTTGGGTCCTTATTTGAAAAGTCATATAACTTTATAACCTCCCACTCTATGCAATTGTCTGGACTGTCACAGAATATAGACTAGAGCTTATTATAAAACATTTATTACTTTTTACACACTAAAATATACCAGCTACCAAAGATATGGCAGAAAAGTACCAATGTTTGTGTAGAATTCCAAAATCATGATGTATACCATACATTCAGTCATTTTAACCTTGAGGATATCCTCATAAGTGAAATAAATAGGTCACAGATAGGTAAATATTGCATTTTTTCTCTGGTGTGAGAAAATAAAGATGTAAATGAGTCCTAGAATTGTATGTCATATATTGTGAAATAGAAAATACTCAAAGTGAAATAGGGTGAAGGGGGAAAAAATAATGAGATTTAACAAAAAAGAAAGGAAACAAATTTTATGTGTATAGGGGGTGGTAGGGTGGGTAGGGCTATGGGAAAAAATGAGAATAAGCTGTGTCATATACTGGTACAAATCCTCATTGTGGAGTGCAATTACAATGTGTATATGTAATAAAGATTTCAATTTTAAAAATGTCAAATATTTAAGTCTCCAGAAAAGGAAAATGGAATAATTTCTTTTCCTTTCAGACTGAAAGAATAAGACGAAAAAAAGTAGACCACATGGTTCGTTCCTTCATCCTCTAATGTTCCATTTGAATTCAACAGGATCTAAGTGACACTATTTACTAAAAGTTTCGTTCAGGCTACATGCTGGCATTGCTTCCAAATCTAGCCTCTTACAGCTGTGAGAATTAGCAAAAACAGCATCCATATTCATTAACTGCCCAGAGTATGAGCACATATGAGAAGACTTTGCAGCAATTTTACCACAGAAGTCAGAAAATGGAAAGAAAGAGAGGAAAAAAATAATGAGTTCTGAGTTCAAAGGTTCACTTTAAAGCGTAGTGGACAGTTTCACATAGTACAAGTAACTACAGAAATTTGCTACTTAATGATAGGTTGTGCCCAAACTGAGTTTCTCCTGATCCCCTGTTCAGCTGGCTCAGTACCAGATATCTGATGGCATGTGAGGGTTGCTAACAGATTTTCCTCTAATGAGCTCACTGGACTGGAGCCCTAGTTAAAGGAGAAGGTCAAAGATTCACTTTTGTTTAGCTTCCTCCAACATGTCCACGTCTTCTGCCAATGTGCAAGATGATAGCTTTGTCTGTTGTTGTTGGCTACTGTTTCATGCTAAATTAGCCAAGCTGTCAAATGGATCAAGGTAAAAAAGGTCAAAGCAGCTGAGGAAATACAAAGTAGTTAGATAGCAGAGAGAAAACTGTCCACTACACACATTAGCACAGGTTTCCATTCTTTCATCTTTCAACGAAGTGAGTATGGGCCTTAAGTGAGAACATCATGCTCTGAGGAAGCGAGCATCATACTAAATATAAAATATTTCCCAAGGCAACCACTGCTCAGCCTACAAGCACATCACACTTTTAAGTAGCTCATTATCTTTCACCAGTAAATAAGATGACCTCACAGACATTTCCAAAGGGCTAACAACACTTTGTTAAAACTAAAAATAAAATAAAATGAAAGATGGATGAGCTAAGATGCAGAAGAAGAGATACAATGATAAGTATCTAAATGAATATAACACATCAGGCCAAATACTGTTAGATCTTCATATAACACTCTTTTACACCTAGTCTAAACCTAATATCTTCTGTCAAATAACCTTTCTCAACAGCTCTTCCCCTCAATAGCTTGTACAAAAAAAAAAAAAAAATCATTCATTCTGAAAAAGGTCAGGACAGCATATCTCTCTTATGATGCTCCTTTGCTTTGTTTTTGTGTTACATACAACTTCTCTTGTAATAGTCAAAGTCTTGACAGACATAGAATAGTACTCAAATGGCTCAAGATCATTAAAAATATATTTCCAGGGCTGGGGATTTAGCTGAGTGGTTCTGGCACCTGTCTAACAGGCACAAGGGCCCGGGTTCAATCCCTGGTTAACCATATACAATACTGGGTGCAAAGACTCACGCCCAGCAGCAATCAGTACCACATACCACAGTGCCAGATGTGGTGGCTCACACCTGTAATCCCAGCACTCGGGAGGCAGAAGCAGGAGGATTACTGTGATGAGAGTTTGAAGCTGAGCTCAGGGCCAGCCTGAACAACAAAGAGAGACCCTGTCTCAAAAAAAAAAAAAAAAAAAAAAAAAAAAAAAAAAAAAAAAAAAAAAAAAAAAGAAAAGAAAAAGAAAAAAAAGGTGTTATAAGACTGGGGAAAAGAACTTTTACATAAAGTCCCAAAGAATGACCCAAAGCCCATTTTTCCTTCTGTAAAAGTATCTTGGTCTCAAGGCACTGGCTAATTATAGTTGCCAATATTGTACCCATTCATGTAGGTAGGAATACACAAGTAGCAATAAAATCATTACAAGTTGTGTTTATTTCTATGTGAATGGGTAATTGCTCAATTATTTAAAAGGTAAAATCAAATATACTTCACTCTGAATTAGTTAATGTGAATTCCTCAGCACAACATCCAGCCTAACACATGACATCAGTTATGGATAGAGTTCATGATCACAGCACATTTGGATCTGAACTAATTTCTAAATTGGATATAGAATGTGATTTTAACTCATCTGCAGATTAAGTGCATACACTAGATAGTTATCCTGTGAAAGTCATCCCTTTAATCATAACTGTTACTCTTCTTTAAAGTCCAGATTTTTACCCTGAGGTCCTTTACCCAGGGGACTATGAGAAAGTCTCTTCTGTCTTCAGTTATAGGGATGTAATTGATTTGTGGACCCAGCAAATGCCCCCAGCATCCACTCAGATATTACTGTGGGGCCTGGAAATGTACCTCAGTGGCACCACGCCTGCCTTGCAAGCACAAGGTCTTGAGATCAATCCTCAATATAAAAAAAAGATATTTCTATGGCACCTGTATACAGGCTTCTCCTTGCACAAGACCGAATGTAGTAAGGTCACTAAGACATGTCTTTTTGTAGGAGGTGACACCTTTCTCCAGCCACTATTTGACTTGAGGATCACCGGATGGCCTTGATAAAGCCTCTAGCAGCTCTGCCACCACCTGCGATGATTCCACACAGCTTTCTTTTGTCCTTTCTTTCCTTTCCCTCCCCATCCCTTCCTCCCTGGCCCCTGGTTAATCTCTTGCATTTTACCACAGGATTCTGAAGGACCCCTGTTCATTACCATAATTTATTTGCAAGGTGTATGTGCGGGAGTCTATGCCATCTCATAATGTGATCATCAGCATAATTTCATCAGCAGTTTAAGTGGATCTGTAATCCCCCAAAACCGTAAAATTACACAATCACCAGGTTCTTTCAAACTATAGCTAATACCACTTCTCTATCTTTAACACTAAAGATATTTAAGAAAAATTAATACAGAATGTAACAAAACCTCAACGTTCTTCTAATATAATTTTGCGATTCAAAGGTCCTACTCTTACTGTCAGCATACATTATATGCAGTTGTATCCTTTATACTCTTGATACTTGTTTTTATATTGCTATTTTATGATCGCTAAATTCTTTGTGTCCTGTTATGGCCATTTATTTTTATCTTCTATTTATAAATTTTGCGCTTTTTTCTCCAATTTAACAGTTTTATGTCACATGCAACCTGTTGCTCTTCTTTTGGTGTTTATATTCTTTGCATTCTGAATTGACTGAAGGTAGCATTTAGCAATGTATGTCTTTATTTAAAAGATTAAAATTCACCGGGTTTGGTGGCTCACACCTGTAATCCCAGCACTTGGGAGGCAGAAGCAGTAGGATTGCTGTGAGTTCCAGACTGAGCTCAGGACCAGCCTGAACTACAAAGTGAAACCCTGTCTCAAAAAAAAGGTTAAAAACTATTTGTGAAAGCTGTTTTATTCTTCAGAGACTCTTTACAGTGCTTCTTCTGTTACATTAGAAAACTTTTATTAAAGCATGAAAATAGTTAAAATTCTTTTATTCATCTTTAACAAATTAAATAATGTACCAAAGCTCCAAAATTTTAAAGTAAAATTTAAAGTATATGTTTTGCCTTTTTTACATGACCGAGGACTGAACTCAGCCTTTGCACTCAGCTACATCCCTATCAGTTATTTTTTTAATTCTGAGAATGGTCTCACTAGGTTCCTATGTCACCTAGACTAGAAACAAAAATCATGACCATCCTGTCTCAGTCTCCCAGAGTCGTCGGAGTACAGATATTTTCTCACATCCAGCATACCTTTCATGTTGAAAGCTACTACATTCTCAGAGGATTTGAACCATGGGGTAGGAATTTGTATTCAGTCATACTACGTATTTTGTTTCACATCTGATGGGTCCTCAAAACTATTATTGTCACATTTTTCTCTGGCCTTGATGCTAATCATTTCTACGTTAATGCATCTACCTAAGCATATAATCTTTTATCTTCCTTTTTCAACCTAAGAAGTAGCTCATTTATCTCTCCCCATCCATTCTACTTAAGCACAGTTTGGGCTTTTCTGATTGCTTGCAAATCAGATCAATATCCAGCTCATTAAGATTCTATGATCAAAGTCCTGAGACTTCAGGTTGATCTCTTTTTATCTGTAAATCAGCCCTGATCATCTTGTCTCTCTAATTGCTAAAAGACCTTTACCACAACTTGGCATTATAGTTTCCATGAGGCCTGGTTTGAGACGCCCCATCTCCCAAATTTAATCACATTGCTGCCAACTGGGTTAATCTGACACATTCATTACCTGGTTTTTATAAAAGTTAGTTCTGTCTCATTTGCAAGAAACAGTGCACTTTGGAGTCACAGTTTACAACTATATTTCCAGCCTGGAAATGAAGGTCCTGACTTCAAACAAATGGAAAAAGCTCTCTTGGTCCCTTGGTTCAAAGAATATTTAGCTTTCTGGAAATTATCTTCCTATGAAATCAGTATTCACTAATCCTTACATCTAAGATGCACACTGTAGAAAAGAAAGATGATAGAAATAATCTTTCAGTTCAAGAAAGTATTCTCAGCAACAATAATCAAACACTGTAGTTACAAACATCCTACTTATCTCTCCCAGCTCATTCCTACCTAGGAATGAAGGGTAGATTTTGGTTAGAGGTTACTAATTTATCCTTTTGAACTAAAAAAAATAAGTTATCTATAAGTGTTATCACCAGAAAATACCCAAACTAGGAGAAGGAGAGTAGGGAAAGAAATAATGTGCTTATATGAACAACATGCACTTGAATGCAATAGTGAAAGCAATGCAGCTTTTAATTTTACTTAAGGAAAAATGGACCCAGATTCCAGAACCACCAAATTATCATGGCCCATAATGTCTGAAAATTTAGTTGACTCTATCAAGTAACACAATTGGTAAGGAGAGTTTGAATTGTTCCCTTTATTAGACTGAAAGGTTAAATGTCATAATAAATGTAAGATAATTAACCTAATTTCATCCACCACAGTTATTGATGTAGTGAACATTGGTCTTTCCCTGTTTTCCCCCTATCTTCTCTCTACCCTTTCTGATAAATTTGAAGATTACAAACTCCATAAGGCCAACCTTGTCTGATTTAGCTTCCAATTTGTCTCTAGCGCGTAGATGAACACACAACTATGCAAAAGGATTTAGACCAACCACCTTTATAGATTGTCTTCTTATTGACCCGGTGCTAGATACAGTCAATGTGAGGGATATGATTAATTAGATAATGTTCTTGTTTATGCAAAATTTATAACGCAGTGAGATACAACTCTAACCATTATAAAGGGCAGCATTATAATGACTTCAAAAGAGAAATAATATGATCATTATAAACACTTTGCTGTGGAAGTAAGAAAAGAAATTCTTCTGAAACCTGAAAAGTTTTTACTGAAACTTAAAAACAAGTTATGAGCCAGTAATTGGTCCGTTATTTTTGTAATCTATCTCTATAGGAAGCTAAATCAGAGAGGTAAACACCCCAGGGACTGTTTCCTTGTCTAAAAGTGGCATTATTTTTTAGCATAAGCTCAAAGAGTATCAAGAGGAAAAACCTCAACTGAGGAAAGACACAGGGAGCAGGAAGGGGAAAATGAAAGAAGCAAAATTTCTGCAATAAGTAGAGGAAACAGGAAGCTTCATGATCTAACTATGTGTCTATGACTATGTGAGAAAGGATCCTAGCTCCATTTGGATCAATAAATGAACAGCACAGAGTTGAATTTCAAATGTCAATGATGATAATAGTTCACGTTTCTTACCATATTTCTGCTTCAACAAATAAATTTGAGGAAGAAAAGCCCCTCTCTTTATTAGTGTCTCTAGTATCCCCCAAATATCAGCTGCCAATCACAAATGGCGATTGAGGAGTGAACATCAATTAATGAAAAATGATCAAAGAGACAATTCATCTGAGACTACAATCCTCTCTAACCAAGCTTAAGGGTAATAAAATGGAACCTTAAAATACTGATGGTTTTCAAAAATATAATTCTGAATCAGAAACATAAATCTCCTTTCTCATTCCAGTGGAAACTTTGAAAAGTTTCTTTCAGGCTCCCAAAACTCAATTCTTTCACCTGTAAAATGTGAATGGCAGGGAGACTAATTCATAAAATATCAAATGAAATCACACATGTAAAGACTTTGTGCCTTACTCATATTGTTAACCAAATATTAGACATATCACATATTTACTTTAGCTGCCTGAAGATCCAGAATTAGAAAATAAACAAAAAATACAAAAATTTAAGGTAAAAAAATAATAAAATGGAAACATCCATGTGATGATTTGTAAATAATCTAAAATGAATGACATAGAAGGATTTTCTTCATTTAGTAATGAAAAGGAAAGAGCAGGCTCCGAATGTTCTGTGCTTCCCTGCAATCCAATGCAATTCATTTTGCCTTACATAGATGCCAACTGAAGGGGTCTAATTACATTGGCTGGAACAGAAAGACTGAGAGTTAACTTCACTGTCATCCAAACAGGTCTTCAGGGGCCCTTGGAAGGAAAGCAACTACATCAAAAGCTACTTCCACCTTATTTTCGGGGATCTGCACCATTGAAGTCATCAACACTGAAGTCAACAATTGATTGACTGTGGCCTGTGGAAAGTCATAGGGCTCCACGTTCAGAATCTCCTGCTGCTTCTCAAGAACAAGCATGCCTTGCTGAAGTGAGATGTGTATCTCCACAATCAGGCTGTCTGAGCTGACACTTTCTTCTGGACCCAGACAAGAACATTTTCATGGAGGACATTTCCAATGGGGAGGGATCTGTGGTTGCCTGGGTAGTCTTTAAAAGAAAATCTAAAAATGTACTTAACTTGCCTTCATACTAAAAGAAAAACGAACTCCAACACTACAGTAAAATTTCCATAGGATGCCTATGCTTTTAGTTTCCGTTCAGTATGATACACTGAAAAACAGCAAAGCGAAATCACATATAAACTCATGGACACGTGCCTATGGATGTGTGTAGATAAACAAAGATCTGACATGAAAAGTTTAACTGGAAATGGCATATTTTACAAGGAAAAGTACTCTGTTATGACCTAAAGAAGGGAAAATTTGAGTCATTTGCAGGAAAGTAAATACACCTTGAGACCGTAATGTTAAAGTTCAAGTCCACTGAGCATAGGTGGATAGAGTCGTCAGCATTTATACAACAAAGATTTATAAGGCACCTACTATAGGGAGGAAATATCTATACTCCAATAGACAACATACTACAAAGTGTATAATTTAAGGGTCTTGACCTTAGATTTCAATTCTGCCTCTTGCATCCTTTGGCTCTTTTACTTCAGCGCCCTGAGCCTCAGTTTCCTCATGTGCAATTGTACGGATATCTTATTTACATTGACTTTCTGAAAGTTCAATAAAATAAGAGACCACAGACACTTTCTAATATATAATATAATTTAATAAATGTGAGCTCTTCCCTAAGCTATATTATGCTCTCAGGAGCAGGAGTAGCCATGAAATTTATTATCCAAGTCTGTACTTCAACATTAATCCACCAAACACATACATTATTTGGCTTCTCGATTTTACCATGCAGCTCTACAAGAGATTCAATATTTCCTGAGTTATATCTCATTTGGAATATTTCCTAAATAAGCACAGAGACTCTGGATGTTAGGAAGTCCTAGACTCACTTTCAGTTTTTCCAGTACACTGTCTTTACATGCAGCATTTTACAGTTTATAAATTTGAGCACAGTGAATTCACAGGCCCCTTGGTGGTTCTGATTCACTGGCATTTAAGAAGGACACTCCTTGAAATGCTGGCGTTTATCCTTTCAATAATTAGGAAGACTTCCAGGAAGGCCTGTCGGGGCTATTCATTCAACTTAAAGGTAGCATCTCTATTCAGTAGAGGACAGGTTTTAATTACCTCCTTAGCCTCACTCAATTCTACTATGATTAACACCTGACTGTAGTTTGGGTCGTTCTGGGCCATCCTAGTTTTGGTACCACAGCTTTCCACGCTCTCTCTCCTGTCCTAACTGCCATTTCGAATTTGAACATTTGTGAGCTCCTCACACTTATCTCTCAGTGTCCTTCTAGCTGGCAAAAATGGCCTCACTCGGTAGTCTCAAGTCTCAAGAGAATTATGCTAATTTTCGCCACATTCTCAACATTTCTTGTGTCTCATGCATAGTAAGTCAGTTAGTAAATGTTGATTGACAAGTCTTGCCCATTAGGTAGGGATTAAAATTAAGGGTAACGTGTTACCTTTTATGTACCTATGTGAGAATTTGTATAACTCTTAAAAGGTTCTAGGTCTGGCTTGAACCTGAGCTAAATGAAAACAGGACATAATGGGAATTTAGGCAGGCCAATGCTATGGGTCCATCTGGAGCAAAGACAACAAATATAAAAAATGTCCACTGTTTCTGCTGTTTTTGGCCTCATCTGCTTCTGTTTTCCTTCATGTTTTTATTTCTTCCTAAAGTTATAAAAGCAGCAGTCAACTCTTGTGATAATTTTCTCCATTCTAACTATTATCCTTGTCTTTGGCCCATAATACTTTGAGAAAATTAACTTAGTCATTTTAGTCTTTTTCTAATATGATTGAAACTATGTCATCCTCTTTTTCTAGCATTTTTTTCAAAGTATTAATTAATTTTCAAGTCCCCAGAAGAATGTTATTCTGGAGCCAGACAGTAATAATGATGAAAATGTTAATGAAATAATGTAGTCATGGACTGCCAGTGGGAGTGCAGCAGGGAATTTTGAAATACAACTTTTGGAGTCAGAGGCCCTGAAAATAAAACCCTCTTCCCAGCAGAATTCCTCTAAATGAGCTATTTAAAATCTTTAAGTATCTATTCATCTGTATAAACAATAACAGTATCTACCACACAGGGGCTGCTTGAAGATTCAGATAAATAGCCTTATATGAACACTATTGCACTTTGAAGAAGAATCAGGGGCAATAAAATATTAGCTAGTTATTATTACAGAGATACTTTAATGTAATTTTGACTGGCATATAACAGAAGTCAGAACACCCAAGAAACAGAACCCATAGTGTAAAATCCCCTGAAAACCGGTACATGAAAAATGAAAGGTCATAAATGCTTTCCTAAGATCTCTCGTTAATGAGAAACATTTCCTCTTTACTTCCAAAACAGCAACTCACATCCCTCGGGATTAAAGAAAAAGAAAGAAGCAAAAGCAAAAGAACACAGAACTAGACAGTCAGTCCCGGATGGTGGTCTCCTCCGATACAGCCACGAAGCTGCGGTCCAAAGGTTAAATGAGCAGCAGCATAAGAGAGGAGTGAGAATTCACTTCAGGAAACTCATGTTATGGACCCTTGAAAATTCATTTCTCAACAAAGGAAGCCAAAGGGAAAAAAAATGCCAAGTTTTTTTTAATTAATGAATAATTTATGGATGATCAGCAGGAATATCCACTCAGGCAGCTGATTAAATGCAAAGTATCTTGATAATAGAAAATGACTGGTGCAGGCCTCCCAGGAGAATGAGAGTGTCCACGGCAATCCATGAAGTCCATATATTGATGGATGTTGCCCGTTCTCTCCCTAGCAGGACATTTCCCCACCCACCTGTGTCATCACTGGCAGGAAAACTTACCTCCTCCCCGAGCTTCTCTCTTTTGTCAGAAGATAGAAGTTAAATGTGGATAAGAAAAGCAATTAAAATAGATCAGTCACAAGCATGCTCTCCCAGCGCACCAACCTGACTTCCTTTGCTAGTGTGAACTGCTACTGAAGGGTGGTAATTGAAATCGGTCCGTGTTGACAACCAATGACTAACATGGAGATATTGGTTACATACACCCTCCCCTGGAATAGAAAAGAGGTGAGATGAGTGTACTAAATTCCAGATGGTGGCAGCTATAGGACAGCAAAAAAACGACACCACTGACGTGAGCAGTGTGGAACAACTGTTTGGAAAAACTGCAACTCTCTAGAATTAATGTTTATGGAAGCATGGATAGCATTAGTTTTCCTCATTTTCCATCAGTAGAACCTCACTGCTTTTAACAATACTGTCACACTCCTGGTCCAGGTGTGTTAATACTACTCGGAAGCCTATCAACTCACGTGTGGAAGAGTGGTTTCCAAAGGCTGTATGAGCCTCACTGCTTCTTTAAGTTCAAAGACATGATTTCACCCATAGAAACTTGGGGATTATTGCTCACATTTATTTGCATTATTTTACATTCTATATGTGGCTTTCTACCTATCCAGAACATTTAAAAATCTGATTAACTATATTATCCTAGCTGTCATTCAGTCAACAGCTACAAAGAAATCGTTTTCAGTTAAAATTTTAGTTTTAGTTTTGAATGGATACTCATTTTATAAGAGATTTTGATGTGTAGGACAAAAAAGCAAACTCTAACACTGTGGAAAAATTTCTTGGTAGCTGTGACTGCATTTAAAAATATCCCAAGCTGTTTCTGGGCATGGGAGAGCACACCTGTCAGCCCAGCATTCTGGGAAGCTGAGGCAGAAGGAGGACAAAATTTCCAGCCTAGCCTGAGCAATTAAGCAGTGTAGCTAGACCATGTCTCAAAATACAAAATGTAAAAGAACTAGGGGTGTAGCTCAGTGAAAATGTCTGGGTTAAAACACCAATATGGTCAATTTAAAAAGAAAACCACCCCACTGACAGTCCATGGCTGAAAACATATCACAATTATCATATCATAATTCTCTACAACTCAGAAATTTAGGTGGGTCTTAGGGGCCTATTAGTTTCTCAAGTCTCCTTTCTTGGCTTCTCTCAGTGATATGATGCTGCCTGGCTGGCTTGTCTTAAAGGTCTAAGAGGGTTTTACTCACATGACTAATGACACTGACTATTCAGTACTTTCTTGTTTTGTGTATGCTGTACCTTGCTAACTCACGGAAGATCTCCTGTCAGAGTAAGCTCATTCCTAAGATAGCAAACTATTTTACTCTGAGAAGAACATTCATGTGCAAACCTATCAGTCTCAGGAGCCCCAACTGCCCCCTTGATCAGGTTCTCAAGAACTTGTATACTTTGGAGCAATATTCCTGAGTCCTAATCACACCGGGGCCAGATACCAGACACTCTAGGTCAGCCCCCACACCCTGGAGCCTGCTGAAGTTATTCAAATTAGCCAACAATAAGCCTTCTCACTAGGCATAGTCTCTTGCATCACATGAAAACCAGTGAAAGCCCCTGCTCATCTTCCTTCTGCCTCTTGACCAATTCCAACACTTTGCACACAGTCCTGTATGACAGGACATGCCTTCTCCTAAAAGAACTACAAGTCACAGTTCTTTCAATATCGATCGACAGCCTGTCTGTCGGCTTCACTGTAGCTGGATAAAGATAAAACCTCTGTTGAAATTTTAAATGCTTGGAAAAGATGGATGGAAGGCTCTGGTGGGATGATCATGCAGAGTAGTTAGACCTTCGACAGGGTTGCCTGAGGACTCCAGAAGAGTGTTCTAAGAGACCTGGGCAGTGGCTACAAATCTCCTTAGGAACTTCCCTTGAACTTTCTCTGAAGTTAGGAGTGGCCAGCAGAATCCAGATAAGGGAGGTATGTTGTATCCCACTTTAAAATAAGCAAGAACAAAAAGTTTGAAGCTACTTTCAGTTACTTCAGTCAAGCTTGTGCTGATCACTACTCACTGGTCTGTGTCAGGGGTGATGAAGCAGGGACCAGAAAAGACCCTGGACGGACAATTCCTTAACATGAATATAGGAGCAAAAAGAGGCTTTTAATGATGCCAGTGGGTCAGCGACTGACTCCTGTCAGTCTCAAGAGCCTTGAGTAGAACTTTTTGCTTCCTTATGTACCTCCTTTAACACCTATAAAGCTTACTTCCTGTTCCCGGGAATAAAACAAGCAGGGTTTACACAAAGCAGAGCAGTGGAGAGGGGAGAGCAGAGAGTTCAGGGAGGACCTTCTGAGTCCATCACCTCGTTTGGTATGCAGATTACAGACGTGGTCATGGCTGCTCAGGAACATTCTACAAAAAGTACAGTTACCTAGTGAACCCATAGTTGCTCAATGACACAGTCAACACATAGCTGCCCAATTATGGAGGGGCAGTTGCCTGTCTCAGTAATTCGGAAGGAATTCCAAAAGAAGTTGTTTCCTAACTGTGAAGTCCTGGGGACTAGTCTCACCCCATGGTATCATCCAGAATTGCTTCATGATTTCTGGCTCAATTGTAACTGATTAATCTCTAGTATGGGAAACAAGAAAAATAAATTTTACTATAATAACATTTTAATGAATCCTTGTGCAGTGGACTTTTGACTTATGAACTCAATTTGTTCCCCAGGGCTGGTTGTAACTCAAGTTGATTGTAAGTTGATACAGCTGAGATATGAATGTTTACTGGGTACATACTATAGACAACAAGAGGCAGAATTAGGTCCATTAAGCTAATTAACCCAAGGTGTTTGTATGTCAGGTTGGTCATAAGTTGAGAGTCCACTGTACTCTTAGGAGGTAAATCCTATTTTTGTTCTTTTAAACACATTGATTCAATTTAGAAGAGATAACATTCCTTACCCAAACTCATGAAACTAATTAACAGCATAACTCAGGCCCAAACAGAAGCTTTTTATCATTGCAGCCCAGGGAAAATTTCTCAAAAAAGATAATGTCTACCATACGATGGTTGGAAAATTATACAAATATGATGGTGTGATGATCATACAGAACTAGGAACTAAAAATAGTCCCGACAGGTGTGTGAGTGCCCCTAATGAGGCATTAGGATTGGATTCATGTCTGAAGTGTTTTCTAAACCTCATGCTTTCTAAACACGCATTTGCATTTGGATGTAATGAGCATATTTTACTCTTACTGGCCAAAATGACTTTAAATGTGAAAGTGACGAAGCTAAATGTGAGGAACTCAGTTGATCAATCATCAGGATGCTAATGGCCCAATTTAACCCGAGTGCTTTCCCATGAGACCAGTTGGCTGAAAGCTAAACCTCGGGCCAAGACTGTGCTTAGTGTCCTTGGGTTGACTCAGCGTCTCACGCTGTGACCGCCAACACAAGAGAAAAAAAGCACGCACAGCAAGGCATGTTGTGGTCCCTTTAGCTTCTAGATGGCAAAGGGCATTCAGATGGGCAACGAAGGCTAAAATGAGAATCAAGTCATGTCATATACTGGTACAAATTCTCAATGTTGAATGCGATGAGGATGTGTGTATATATATAATGTACCAGTAAAGATTTGAATTTTAAAAATGTTTTGCCTATTTACTTTCTATCAACATATGGCACAATATGAATAGAACTTGGGTCAAATTACATGACAAAGTTTACAAATGCAGCCATCTTACATTTTACGAAAAGACAGCAGTCATTCTGAGGAACGATGTTATAAGAAATCACTACTTTCCCATTGCCAGATGATGGTCCTATTTTCTATCATCTTTATTCAGGGGTGGTGTTTTACTAATACCTACAAAATCCTATGGTGATCATTTAAGACCTGAAACACACAAGAGATAGTTTAGAGTCACAGCTCAGCCAATGGCTAAACAAAGGTAGCAGGTACCAAGCATCAAGGTGTTTTGGCGGGGGAGGGAGTGACTTGTCCGTATAAGTCAAGGGAAATTTGCTTACATGAGGTCAGAAGCTATAGTCAACTAATGCTACTTCAGACTGCAAAGAGGGGGATGAAGAGTCATCACTGAATATTTCCTCTGCTCGTCTTAAATAGAAACACGAGTCAGGCAGAGTTTTCTACAGATTCAAGGTCAGGCCACAGTAATAAAACACCTCTGTAGAGCCTAAGTCCTGCTACTAACTGGTTCTGTGAGCTTAGGTAAATTCTTCTTAATTCATTCTTAATTGGTTTAAAAAACAAAAATAGGGCTTCTACTTTCTAGAAGTATAAGGGTGAACGAAATAATACATGTAAAATAGGGCAATGTTCAGTGTACTGTAAGTACTCAATAAGGGTTAATGTCTATTGTATAAATTGGGGTAGTGACATATTTTGGAAAAGATGAGCCTCACATAAGTGGGTGTTAGAGGGTCAGTTCATTGTCATAAAATATGACAAAATTCCAAGATGATACTTCAGAGCTTTCATCAAAGTTTTGGATAGGCCTAGAAAAACAATAAAACAAGAAATCAGCAGCTTATGTATTTTTGCAGTCACAAAGAAGTATGTTTATGGGATTTCACCAAATGTTCTTGAATTTTTTCTAGTTACTCAGGAACTATGGTGTTCTTATGTTTGAGATTAAAAAATGAGCACATTGTAAAGCACTTAGGATGTAGATACACAGTGAATATAAGCTGCCATTATGTAACTTTTTGCACAAAACACACCAGATTCAGAAGTTTGATACCATTGATCCATTCTGAGCATTCAACATTGGTTGCTCAGAGATAATGAAATTTGTCTTGCAATCACTGCCCCCCTGATATTACAATCACCATTTTTTCCCTACATTTAGAAAATAAGCTTTCTTTATCTGTTCCTCTTTTCAGTTCCGACTTCTCAGCCTTCTATTTTCTCCATCTGATTCATGTGGGTTTTTTAATTCAAATCTTTACTGGTATATTATGAATACACATCATCATTGCATTCAGCATTGAGAGTTTGTACCAGAATATGATACAACTTGATTCTCATTTTTTTCCTTTCACCCACCCACCCTTACATTGTTTCCTTTTTTAAAAATTAATATCACATTCTTTTTCCCCTCCTTATTTATCCCTACACCCTTTCCTTCTAAATATTTTCTAATTCACAATCTGATCCATGTGTTTTTACACTTGTCTCACCTACACCAAGTATCTAGTTTGCCATATACCCAAACTACATTGAATACAAACACTTGAAGATAGATAGATAGATAGGTAGATAGATAGATAGATATAGACAGATATAGATATAGATACAGATATATCTTTATGTATTAAAATATATATGTATTATATATAAAGATATATATCTTTATGTATTAAATATATATGCATTATATATAAAGATATATGTATATCTTTATGTATTAAATACTATGTGGTTGTCATGACCTGATTAAGCTATTTACCACAATAAACTTATCAAAAATTTTTCAACTTTTTATATTAAAGAGAAAGATGAATCCTAAAATTTGTTAGGCAGTAAAAGAGAGGAAAAAGGATAAACTGACATAGGAACATGGCATGTATTTAACACTTATGTGTATTTTATTTAAAATATATATTTAATATGTATGAGCCTTCAAGAAGGCACAGCTCTATCCTATCCCTCCTAATACCAAGTCTGTAGTTGACATTTGAGTTTCACAGGAAACACTCCTTTCTATGGTCATGAGAGAGATTATCTGTCAATCACTGATCCATTATTTCCAGCTGAGATCTGACATCCAAGTCCTTCTAAATGAGATATTCCAGAAATCACGGTTTGTCTGAGATGCAATGGAAGGGAATTATCTTTACCAGTCTCAGGGTAAACGCATTCCTCTTGGTTTCCCACAGCATTTCAAATAAGGTGGAAATTTTCCTCAAGTAAATGCCATAGGCAGTATACTCCCATGTCATGGTGGAAATACAGGAAACTTATGTTTTGAACCATTTTTATTGGAAATAATACCCCATAGGCTACTTCACTAAGTTACTTTGATTAACCATTGCAGGTTATAATGGCCAGAAATCAGAGGAAGACGGCATGACTACACTTTCATAGTAATGTTTTTTTTCTCTTTCCCTATTCCCTGATACTCTTCCTTTATCTCTGAACAAAACACTAAAAATATTCATAAATATTCACTGTTTGAAGATAACACACATCACTTTAAATTCTAAGTGTAGAATATTGAGATGTTTTAAGTCTAACAAAAAAGTGTCAAAGTGTTTGGAAGAGCTTTATTGTCAAGAATTAATGATATTCTCTGTATCATCACCACAGGAAATCCAATAGAATCTGAGGTGAAAGGCGAAACTCTCTTATGGGAAGACATATGACTGACACCCCAGAGGAGTATAAAAATTAAAAACTTCAAAGATGAAATCAAAAACCTGTTGCAAAGTGTAAATGTTGATGGTTTTGCAAACAAGTCTCAGTAAATTCCCAAGACTGAAATATATATGCCTTAGATCAGACGTCCCTTCAATTGTCATTTATGCTTTGTAGATAGGGTTGGTCTCAAACTAGTCACCTTTAACCAGTGGCTTGGCCTTTCTGTGCCTTCTGTCCTGCCTTTGTTTGTAGACAAATGGGAAATTGTATCCCAGCTCACAGCCTGATGTCACAATATGTATTTGCTTCCTTCCACAGGGATGACCTGCTTTGAACTGGGGAAGTTGTGTAGACTCTGGAATTATAATTCTTCTAGTTAGCAACAGTTTCCTAACACACATCACCAACAGGTACTGATGTTAAAATGCTACCTTAATTTCTCTGTATTCTGAGCAGCTCAATCTCCAAAAACAAAGTACTGGCTTGAGTTTCTGGGGTGCAAATGATCTTCACAGTAGAGATAAGTATAGAAACTTCTCTGTTCTCATCATTGAATTGTTAGAATTGTTGTTTTTACAAGGAATACTGTCCGGCTAATCAGTTGGGGAGATCTCAGCATCTGAGATTATAAATTGTTTCCTACTATGCAGGACTGATTCAGGGAGTGAAAGATGGATACAGAGCCACAAGTGAAGGGATTAGGACCTTCAAAATATTCCTTATTCCGATTAGTTAAGCTTAGTAGCTTGAGTCTTACATGTTATTGCTATGAGTTTCTCTGTGAGGTGATCTAAAAGGGCCTTATAATTTGTTTTTAAATAGCAATGTTTTAAGAGAGAATACTCTGCAACTTCATTTTCTTATACCAGAGAAAAGATATATTTACACATCTGTGACCTATTTATTTCACTTATGAGAAAATGAAATTGTAAATAACTTGTGATATGTACAGTTGATATTGTGAGATAGAAAATATTTAAAAAGGAAGAATGTGCTAGGACTAATTTACATCTTCATTTTCTCATACCAGAGAAAAGATGCGATATGTACCTATCTGTGACCTATTTATTTCACTTATGAGGATATCCTCAAGGTATGTCCATTTAAGTAGAAATGATTCAAACTTATCATTTTTTATGGCAGAGTAGTACTCCATTCTGTAGAAGAACCACAGCTTTTTTATCCAGTCTCCAGT